>ML792020.1:398110-408304 GCA_009831015.1 Picea engelmannii
ATATGGAGACATGGGAGGGACGCAACACCTAGTTGTGCTACCTTTTAGGTTGTGGCCATGGAAGCCATGGTGCATAGCCAAACAAGGGTGGACAAGTGGTTGATCCCTGCACCACCACTAGTGAGATTATTTTTTGCAATGAATGGGAGAAATAAAATACCATAGAGGAGCTAGGCTCACACCATTGAAAAATACCCAAGTGACCAGACCCCCGGTGATTTAAAATGAATACATTCACATACCTTGGAGGTGTGTTCATGAAAGTCATAGGCCATGGTCCATGGTCCCTTCAAACTTCACCTAGCCATGACATCAACCTCTCCTTTGTTAGACCAACAAAATCGATCAACCAATTGAATCCAACCATCATGCGCCCAAGGAGGCCATGGTCGATAATCATGATTGGGTAAAAGGATTGGGCCCTAACCCCATCATGAGTTCAAAAATAAAAAAACTAAGTGGAAATATCACTAAGAGAACAAAGGGAACCGAGGCTTGGAATAAAATTTTTTTTGGTCCTCAACCCCTACCACATCTGCATGCATACAACTGAGCACAACATGGCCCAAACCAGGCAATAGAAAACCACCACAATTTGATATGACTGAATCCCAATACCAAAAGGATCCAACTAGCTCGATTCATTGCACTAAGTCAGTGAGCCTCAGTGGGGACACACCCCTCTTAAACCTCCACTCTCAACCATTCTAAATAGTTTAGTCTTAGCAAGGTGAATAGATAAGGAAAATTCTTTTCTCATAGAGGTGACTAATATTGAGCTCAATAGCCATGCACAAGCCCATACCAACATAGCCATGAACAAACAATTTGTTGAAGATCATGTAAGTATGAAGAGAGGAAAGAAGAGGCTAGCCTGTTGGCATTGTTGTTATGGCAGATGTAGTTGTCATTAATGGCAAGCATTAATATTGACAGAGCATTTTAAATAGATATTTTGTTAGCATTATGGAGTTTGTTGGCATTGTTGTTATGACAAGTGTAGTTGTCATTAATGGAAAACTAAGACTAAATAGTGAGTCAAATTGTCTTATCACCACAAATGGCGCATACATATACCAAACTATCTGTGCATACATATGCCAAACTATTTTCACCACAAATGGTGCATCACCAAAATTGGTGCATACATATGCCAAACTACCTACACATACATATGTCAAACTGTTATCACCACAAATGGCACATCACCAAAATTGGCGCATACATATGCCAAATTGTCTACACATACATATGCCAAACTATATTAGTTATCACCATTACTAGTGTTAATCAGAGAATAAAAATAAATGGTATCTATTATTTAGAGTTTGAGCGATGGGATCGGACGTTGAAAAAGTCCATCATTGAGAGGGAATAGCACACTCAAAAAACAAATCCAGGATTCTAATGGATGTGACTGCTTAGATACGTGTTGCTCTAAGAATGCATCAGAATTCAACTATGTCATACAAGAGATCTCTTTTTGCTGAGCGATATGAGGGATTACATAGCCTAAGGATGAGGTTTTGTGTTGTATAAAGGAATGATACAAAGTGCCTAAGGGATTAAGTTAACAACTCCAACAATTATCTTTCAATGGTGTAGATGCTTTGATGAACATGATCGAAGGGCAACTGTGCATTGTGTGTTAACATAGTAGATCATTCAATCCAACTTAATCGAAGGGAAGTTTGTACAGTTATAATCAATTACAGAGATTGAAACTAATACTTGAAGGGGATTTAAATTGTCTTTGTATATATAACACACTTTCTATGAGGAATAGAATGGGTGAGAAAAGACATTGGAGCATGATCTACAACTTTAAATCGATAAGGAGGAAATGTATGGTATATGATTGAAAAATGAATAGGATGCAAGATATACAGTTACACTGAAAGCTAAGAAGACTGAGGCTGAAATATAAAGATGACATTTGTGCAGAGTCAATTATGACACTGAAGACAAACCAAACACAGAGAAAGTTCAGAGGTATGTAATGATTAGATAAGTGTCAAAGATGTTGTCTCCAAAGTTGCAGAGTTCATTACACATAAATATGTAAATGAAATTCATAGATTGAGTTACAAAATTTATGACAAAGTCTACAACAACATAATTGAATTACAAACTAGAATTTGACAGAGATAATTTGTCATAGAAATTGAATTGCAGGATTAAACTATTCAGAGGATAAACATAGATTGTATTAAATGTATTATGAAAGTGACTGGTTCTTATGACTACTTTGATTGAGTTTGTGATTGCTTAAAATTTAGAGAGGTTGGTGTCTTAAATTTCAAGGGTGGTGCAAGGAAGGAATTCAGTCCTTATGATTCAAGTTGATGTATGAACACAGTTGCAGCTAGAAAACCAGGGAGGAAGGGAGGAGCTAGGGAGATTGAGTCTCTTTGCAAGTTGAAACTTGTGTTCTGGCAGTAGGCGTTGTCTTTAAGTTGGTGCTTAAAAAATGAAGGTTGCAACCTCATCTGAGTAGTTTCTTAGATAAAATAAAATGTAAAGAGACGTTGGTGCTTGCCTTACATTTAAAAGAAGAAGAGGTTTTTCCCTTTATGGTTTTCCTCATGAAATTACTATGTCATTGTCTATCTGATATGTCAAATTGTTATTCTTACATACTTGCTGAGATAAACTATTCATAAATAAATAAGCAGATTGTGTTAAAATATTTAAAATTAGTAAATTGTGTGACTAATTGATTCACTCCCCCCTCTCAGTTAGTCTGATTGATCCAACAATTGGTATCCAAGCAAGGTTACTTCAAGATTCAGTTTTTATCACTGGAAGTTTGATCTTTAATAATGGATAAGAAATCTGATTTTACTAAACATGGATTAGCTTTGTTTGATGGACATAATTATGCTTTTTGGAGTATTAGGATGAAGTTGTTTTTGCAGTCTCAAGGAGTAGATGTTTGGAAAGCTATGTTGAATGAATATAAGGCTCCAACAATAGTTCCAATAGATGTTGCAAGGAAGAAACTCTATGAAAGTAATTCCAAAGCTATGTATGCAATACTTGGAGGATTGGCAGGTTCAAAATTTGTTAAGGTAATGCATTGTGAGTCAGCAAAAGAATTATGGGACAAACTGAAGAAGGTATATGAAGGATATACTAAGGTAAAGAATGATAAATTACAATCATATAGAAGTCAATTTGAAAGTTTAAAGATGGAAGAATATGAAGATATAGCTACCTATTTCTCGCGTATTGATGAAGTAGTCAATACTATGAGAGGTTTAGGAGAAACAATTGAAAATGTTATTATTGTGAAAAAATTGCTTAGATCTTTACCTGTAATATTTGATCCCAAAATATCTGCTTTAGAAGAAAGAACTAATATTGCTACTTTACTAATGGATGAGTTGCAAGGAATACTAAAAACATATGAGATGAGGACATCTAATGGGAATCCTTTCAATAAGGAAGCAACTTTCAAGGCAACAAAGAAGGACAAGAAAAAGGTTGAAATAGAAACCAATAATCACGAGGATTCAAAAGAAAACATGGAAGAATTTAACTTTGTCAAAAATCTAAAAAGAGCTATTGGAAAGTACAAAGGTAAACTTCCTCTCAAGTGATTTAATTGTGGTAGAATAGGGAATTTTTCTTTTTAGTGTCCTTTCAATAAACATTCTGATGGAGAAGAAGAAAGTAACAGCAAAACCAAAGAATATAAGAAAATGTATAAGAAGCCATTTCAAAGAAATTATTATAAAAAGAAAAAAGTCTATTCATCAAAAATAATAGTGAGTCCTCAGATATGGATGAAAGTGATGAAAGTTCAGATATAAGACTTTTTATGGCTATGGAAAATCAGAATGATGAACTTATTGAAGAAGAAGAAGGTGAAGTTGACATGGAAGATGAACTTGTAAGTGCTTTATCTGAATTAAAGAAAGTAAGAAGAGAATGAAAACAATTTAAAAGAGAGATCGAGAGTTTAGATCAAGAATTACAAAAGTCAAACAATTTAATTGAAAACACTGAGATCATGTTAGTTGACTTAAAACTCAAAACAAAAGAGGCTATAGTGACTGAATAAGCTCTAAATAATATACTTGCAGAAAAGGATAAGGAAAATGAAGGTTTAAAACCTGAAGTAGTTTTATTAAGAAAGAAAGTACAAGAAAATAACATGAATCATAGTTCTCAAGTGTTGGATCAAATTATTTGTAGTCAAAGATCAACTTATGATAAGACTGGAATTGGGTATAAGTCTGAAGTTACTAATGAAATATCTAGCTCAAGCTTTGAAAAAGTAGGTGCAAAGCATACAAATGAGAAAACCTACAAGTAGAAGGGATTAGAAAAGCAAGAAGATAACCAGACTTTAACAATGCATATAAAAAGTTATGGTAGACATCAAAAAAAGTTTGAAGGTTACTGTTTCTTTTGTTATAAGTACGGACACAAAGAAACTTTCTGTAATGATTTTTCAAGAAACATAAGTGCACATAACAATCATGGCATATCTAGATTTGAATATGGAAGAAGACATAATAAATCTATTTAGAACAATATGAACAAATCACATAACATATTTGATTCTTTGAAATTTGAAGTTGAATGTTATAGGTGTAATAAATTTGGACATATTTCAAGAAATTGTCCAATGAAATTTCAAAAATCTGTTATAAACCAATACACAAATCAGAAAACTAGTTATTGAAAAAGGAAGAATGATCATTTAGAAATTGAAGAGTGCAAACTTGCTTTACAAGATGATCATAAAGTTAAATGGTGTGTGGAAAGTGGATTCTCAAAACATATGACAGACATAAAACAAATCTTTGATTCTTTAGATGAAAGAAAATAAGGTACAATCACATTTGGTAATGAACAATCAACTCAAATAGTTGGAAGATGCACTGTTTGTTTGAACAAAGACATAATGGATGAAAATGTTTTACTGGTTGAAAATATGGAACATAACTTGTTGAGTGTAAGTCAAACATGTGATAAATGGAATTTTATTATATTTGATTCTAAACAGTTTCAAATCAGGGATGTTAAAACAAATCAGTTAGTTGGAACATCTACAAGAGCATCAAATAACATTTACATGTTAGATGAGAAGGATGAATTTTTTTATCTTGGACATGAAGATGAGAGCTGGTTATGGCATAAAATACTTGGACATATTAACTTTGACAATGTGATTCAATTAAATAAAAAAGAGGCAATAAGGAACTTACCTGTCATAAAGAATCTTTCCAACTCTACTTGTAAACAATGTCAACATGGTAAACAGACTAGAGTCAAGTTTAAAACAAAGGAATATTCTACAACAAAACCTTTGGAAATAATACATGCCGATGTGTGTGGTCCTATGAGGACAACATGTTTAAATGGTGAAAGATACGTTTTGTTATTTGTGGATGATTTTACTCGAATGACTTGGTTGTTTTTGTTGAAAAGGAAGTCTGAAACATTTAGCTTCTTTCAAGTTTTCAAAGAATTGACTGAAAATGAAATTGATATGAAGATTAAGTGTTTAAGGTCAGACAATGGAGGAGAATTTGTGTCAAATAAATTTAACAATTACTGTGATGAAAATGGCATTAAAAGACATTTCTCTATTACAGAAACACCTCAGCAAAATGGTGTTGTTGAAAGGAAAAACAAAACTATTATGGAGATGGCAAGAAAAATGTTAAATGAGTCTAGATTGAATGATATGTTTTGGCCTCAAGCTGTTCATACTGCTGTACACATATTGAATAGAAGTTTGCTAAGAAATAATACTAATAAAACATCCTATCAGTTATGGAAAGGAAGACCAACAAACATAAAACATTTTAGAATTTTTGGGAGTAAATGTTACATTAAAAGAGTTGATAAAAATATGGGAAAATTAGATTTTAGAACTGATGAAGGCATATTGGTTGGATATTCATGTTCAAGAAAGGCTTATAAATGCTATAAATTCAGATTAAGAAATATTGTTGAATCTATAGATGTAAAGTTTGATGAGTCCTCATTTTTGAAGTCCAAATCTAAACAAAAGGATCAACAAATACATGAAATATAT
Source organism: Picea engelmannii (assembly GCA_009831015.1). Lineage (NCBI taxonomy): Eukaryota > Viridiplantae > Streptophyta > Pinopsida > Pinales > Pinaceae > Picea > Picea engelmannii. The sequence continues at coordinate 404,166 of ML792020.1, forward strand.
GACAAGCATACGATGGATAAAGAAGTAAGTGAAACAGAAGAAACTGAGGCTGATGATAATGAGCAACTAACTTCTACATCAATACAGGGAACAACTCCATCCAAAAGAATAACTCCATTTAAGACTCCAAGAAAAAGAATACAGAAGAATCATCTTGAAGAACAAATCATTGGTGACATAAATTCAGGTATTGGAACAAGAAGTAAAAAGACTCATGAACAGGTATCACTACTTTCTTTGATTGAACCCAAAAATATTGAAGAAGAAATTAAAGATGAATACTGGATGAAAGCAATGAAAGAAGAGATTAGTCAAATAGAAAAGAATAAAACATGGGAATTGGTTCCTAGACCATTGAACAAGAATGTTATTGGGGATAAATGGGTTTTCAGAAATAAGATGGATGAAGCAGGACAAGTAACAAGAAATAAATATAGATTGGTTTGTAAAGGGTATTCACAAGTAGGAGGAATTGATTATGGAGAAACTTTTGCTCTTGTTGCAAGAATGGAATCTATTAGGTTGTTTTTAGCTTATACTAGTTATAAGAACATTAAAGTTGATCAAATGGATGTAAAATCTACATTTTTGAATGGTGATCTAGAAGAAGAGGTATACATGGAACAACTAGATGGTTTTCAGGTACAAGAAGTAGAAAAATATGTCTACAGGTTGAAAAAGGATTTATATGGACTAAAACAAGCACCAAGGGCTTGGTATTCCAGGCTTGATAACTACTTAAGGTAGCAAGGATACAGGAAAGGTAACACTAACAGTAATATCTATATCAAAGAAGAGAATGATAACTTGGTCATTGTAGAGATTTATGTAGATGACATTATTTTTGGAAGTGATGATCAGAACCTTAGAAAACAGTCTCCTAAATGTATGAAAAATGAGTTTGAGATGTCTATGCTTGGTAAAATGAAGTTTTTCTTAGGTTTGAAAATTAATCAATCTGATAAGGGTATTTTCATTTCTCAAACAAAGTATATTCATGAAATGTTTAAGAAGTTCCAGATGCATGATAGTAAACTAGTTGGCACTCCTATGGTTACTGGTTGTAAATTAAGTAAATTTGATGACTCTGAAGAAGTTTAGCAAACAATGTACAGATCTATGATTGGTAGTCTTCTCTATGCTACAACTACAAGGCCTGATATTATATATGCAGTCTATCAGGTTGGAAAATTTCAGGCATCTCCTAAAGCTTCTCATCTACTTGCAGTAAAAAGAATTTTCAGATATCTTAAGGGGACAATAGAGTTTGGTTTGTGGTATCCAACAGGTAATAAACTTGAATTACATGCTTTCACTGATGTTGATTGGGTAGGGTGTGTTGATGACATGAAGAGTACTAGTGGAGAAGCATTTTTTCTTGGTTGATGTCTTGTGAGTTGGTCAAGCAAGAAGCAATCAACAGTGCCTCTGTCTACTGTTGAAGCAGAATATATAACAGCTGCAAATTGTGGTACACAAGTTACATGGATGAAACAAATGCTAGAAGATATACACATTCATTATAATACTCATATTCCTATTTATTGTGATAATACTAGTTCTATCAGTATTTCCAAAAATCTTGTTATGCATTCAAAAACAAAACACATTCCTATTAAATTTCATTTTCTCAGAGATCAAGTTACAAAGAAAAATATTAAACTGGAATACATTGGAACAAAGGATCAAATTGTAGATATATTCATTAAACCGTTACCCAAAATGCAATTTGAAAGTCTTCAAAATCAGTTGGGAGTTTGTTCTTTGTAAGTTGTTTCATATCAAACTACAAGCTGTCATAATACAAAATTCATATTGTTGGCAATTGATTGTTCAGGGCTATTGTTTAAGGGGGATCTGTTGCCAAATAAGATATATATATATATATATATATATATACAAATATTTTCTTAGTCTTTTGGTCAGGAGGAGTAACATATCAACGAAGACTCATTAAACTTCAGCAGTAATAAAGAATGTTGAAAGAAATTATGGCTTAAATGATCAATTCATTGAGGGACAAAAAAATCTTTGCAAAGACTTGTTGCTTATAATCTTCTTTCTTATCATTTCATTGCAGACAAAATTGACAGGACTTTAAAATATGTGATACTTTCCTAAGAAATTTTTTGGTTTATTGATTCACACAGGTTCATGACTCATTGATGTTGACAGTGATATTATTTTATCTCAGACAAGGAGAGTATAATGGATCCTTTTCCATAGATGAAAAAAGGGGGAGAACAGAGCAAAGAAAAAGGTAAGTTTAGTTTTCCATCAATGCCAAAGGGGGAGTTTTTTGGCATTGTTGTTATGGCAGGTGTAGTTTTCATTAATGGAAAGCATTCATATTGGCAGAGAATTTTAAACAGAGCTTTTGTTAGGATTATGGATTTTTTTGGCATTGTTGTTATGATAGGTGTAGTTGTCATTAATGGAAAACTAAGACTAAATAGTGAGCCAAACTGTCTTATCACCACAAATGGCGCATCACCAAAATTAGCGCATACATATACCAAATTGTATGAGCATACATATGGAAAATTGTTTTCACCACAAATGGCGCATACATATGCCAAACTACTTGTGCATACATATGTCAAACTATTATCATCACAAATGGCACATCACCAAAATTGGCGCATACATATGCCAAATTTTCTGTACATACATATGCCAAACTGTCTTAGTTATCACCGTTACTAGTGTTAATCAAAGAATAAAAATCAATGGTCTCTATTCTTTATATTTTGAATGATGGGATCAGACGTTGCAAAAGTCCATCGCTGAGAGGGAATAGCACACTAAAAAAAAAACTCCAGGATTCCTATGGATATGACTGCTTAGATACGTGTTTCTCTGAGAATGCATCAAAATTCAACTATGTCATACAAGAGATCTATTTTTGCTCAGCACGATGAGGGATTACATATCCTACGGATGAGGTTTTTTGTTGTATAAAGGAATGATACGAAGCGCCTAAGGTCTTAAGTTAACAAATCCAATAGTTATATTTCAACGATGTAGACGCTTTGATTAACCTGATCGAAGGGTAGTTGTGCATTGTGTGTTAACAGAGTAGATCATTCAATCCAACTTAATCGAAGGGAAGTTTGTAAAGTTATAATCAGTTACAAAGATTGAAACTAATACTTGAAGGGGATTCAAACTGTCTTTGTATATATAGCACACTTGCTATGAGGGATAGAATGGGTGAGAAAAGATGTTGGAGCATGATCTACAACTTTCAAACAGTAAGGAGGAAATGTATGGTATATGATTAAAAAATGAATAGGATGAAAGATATATAGTTACAATGAAAGCTGAGAAGACTGAGGCTGAAATATAAAGAAGACATTTGTCCAGAGTCAATTATGACATTGAAGAAAAACCAAATACAGAGGAAGTTTAGAGGTATGTAATGATTAGATAAGTGTCAAAGATGTTGTCTCCAAAGTTGCAGAGTTCATTACACATAAATATGTAAATGAAATTCATAGATTGAGTTACAAAATTTATGACAGAGTCTACAACAACAGGATTGAATTACAAACTAGAATTTGACAGAGATAATTTGTCAGAGAAATTGAATTGCAGGCTTAAACTATTTAGAGGATAAACATAGATTGTATTAAATGTATTATGACAGTGACTGGTTCTTATGACTACTTTGATTGAGTTTGTGATAGCTTAAAATTTAGAGAGGTTGGTGTCTTAAATTTCAAGGGTGGTGCAAGGAAGGACTTCAGTCCTTATGAATCAAGTTGATGTATGAACACAATTGCAGCTAGAAAATGAGGGAGGAAGGGAGGAGCTAGGTAGACTGAGTCTCTTTGCAAGTTGAAGCTTGCATTCTGGCAGTAGGAGTTGTCTTTCAGTTGGTGTTGAACAAATGAAGGTTCCAGCCTCATTTGAGTAGTTGCTCAGATAAAATAAAATGTAAAGAGAAGTTGGTGCTTGCCTTACATTTAAAAGAAGAAGAAGTTTTCCCTTTATGGGTTTCCTCATGAAATTCCCGTGTCACTGTCTATCTGATATGTCAAATTGTTATTCTTACATACTTGCTGAGATAAACTATTCATAAATAAAGAAGCAGATTGTGTTAAAAGATTTAAAATTAGTAAATTGTGTGACTAACT
>ML792020.1:408378-435532 GCA_009831015.1 Picea engelmannii
TAGCCATGAGGGTGATGTCTACACCCTTCAGGTAGCCAACCATGGAGCCATAGACCACCCCATTAAACTACATTTACCTTGCACCTCTACCCATAGAATAAACCTGGAAAATGAGGAGGAGAGGGAGAGAGAGAGGCAGGGTTTGTGGTTTAAATTCTTAATTGTCAAAAATTTGAGGTGGAGGAACATGGGCTTCATGCATGGTTGTGCATTGTTGGGATTTTGTTTTTATCTATTTTTATTTTAGTTTTAGTTTTTATTATAGTTTATTATTTTATTTATTTATTTTATTTTGATAATATATATGTATGTATGTATGTATATGTCAATTGGGTTTAGCTCGAGTGATTGGGAGGAATGACTGTTATCCTCCCCACCCATGTTCAATTTACACAAGTGACATGTTGAGCTTATAATGACAATATTGTTGTAATGAATTCAAGCTCTATTGTTAACTAGCTTTGTTCCCTCAAGATTCTATGCTTTACCTTGGGTACCATCCTCGAAATGAGGAGAATTACTTGTGGGTTTTCCCAGGACTTTGTCACTTGGAATATATATATATATATATATATATATATATATATATATATATATATATATATATATATATATATATTATGAATAAAAAAGCGTAATTTGTTTTCAAATGAATAAAAATTACATTCTAAATATGAATATCAGTCGGCATCTGATCATGACATGAACAATATCATGTAGCTAAGGTTTTCTCCATTGTTACATCCTCAAAAATTCTTGTTGAGAGAGCATTTGACCTATTACATGGCTCACATCTGTATCAAAAAATAGAGTTCATACCCGTCAACAATGTGGGTTTTCATAAAAGCATTCATGTCTGGAAAAAAAAGGGGGGCATTTTTGTAGCACTTCAAAAGACAATTACAAAATAATTTGTCACAGTCTGAGGCTTAAATAGAGTTGATTATCACTGGTTCCATTGTGCAGAAGATCGTCCAAACAAAAAAGATGAGTGTTGTAGTTAATTTGGGACATGTTCTGGTAGCCCTTTCATGAAATGCCTGAGGAGTGAGGTATGTAACTATTGGTCTATAGTTTCCTTAATATGCCAATAACCAAAGTGGAGTAGCAGACCTTCCTTTGATAGTGAATCAACATCCATATTCCTCTCCCTGTATATATTCTTTATGCTGAAGAAATCAAATGATGTTAGGTATAAATGCATGTCCTCCAAAATAGGTCTAAGAAGAATATTTTGACAATTTTGGGTACATGTAACCCAATTTATTACATTTTTTGAATCCCCAAATAGTTGAATGGATCAAATCCCCTTTCCCCCCACAAATCTAAGTGTAATATTTAAGTCCATTAACACAACAAAATTGTTGGTTCCTGGCCCTAAACCCATTTTTAATTTCTAAATATGATTCTCCGACAAATATAGAACAAAACCCCACCCCCAAAGAGAGGTTTTGAGAAGCCCCATCAAAGTAGGCCCTAGGAATATTGGGATCATAGACCTTAGGTTAAACAATCCTTACAACTAGAGCATCATTTTCTTGAGGGAAATGAGATAATATAATTAAACCTTGAGTTTCCACAACTTCAAGAATGCATTCTTTTTCTTCAAAATTTATTCAGTTCTTGGCTAGCCAAATACCCCAACAAATGATTCGGGCTAAAGCTTTTATATTTTTTTTGTTTTCATCCTGAAGCCAATTCCTCCAAGAAGCTTTAATATCAATATGTTCCCATCTACAACCTTGATGAATATGGGAAACTTATTTCCACACTTGAATCAAGAAAGGACATTGAAGGAAGATATGAACCACTTATTCCTCATGTTGTTTACAAAGTGAGCATCAGTCTGGACCCAACAACTATTTCTTCCTAAGATTATCACAGGTAGGAATTTTTTATACATTGCACACCACATCAAAAAAATTTCCTTATGGGGACAATGGAGTTTCCACAGTCCCTTCCACCACCAACTTGGGTTACCTTGAATGAGACCCACTGAAAGATGAATATAGCCTTTCTTTGGTGTGTAAAACCCATGAGGGGCATGTTTCCCTATTAGATCATCCTCTTGATCCAATATCCTTACATGTGCATCTTGTAGGGCTCTGGTATATTCTTACCAATCATGTGACAAAGGAGGGTTCAGCCCCATCTATGCAAGATATTTCCATGTCTGCCTCCAAATAGTTATATTAAATGGGGTCCACAACCTGACACAAAAACAAAAAACCATGATCATCCAGTATTTGAATTACCGGTTCAAGAAGAATATGTCTCAATCCACTTCCAAGCCAGGGATCAACTTCTAATATGACCTCCTCCCAATTCTCCAAGTCAAACCATTTGAAATTACCTGAAAAGAAGTAACAATTTCCTTCCAAATTATGGATACATTTTGTAGAGGTTTAATAAGGGGACTCAATCCAATATTCCAAGGAATTCAGAAGGATGTACTTGTGAAAAATAATTTATGACCACAGGATGGGATTATATATATATAATGGGATTTTATTTGATGGGATAACTAAATGTTATAATAATATAAGGATTAATATTTTAAAATAAAATATCTATCACTTGTCCATACCACATGTGGCCATAGGTCAAGACAAACACAAACCAACATATCACAGATTCAAAATCCCAAATCCAAGCTCAAGTACATGAACTAGCCCTTACCTTTGTCGAATCAAGGCCAAGATAAAATCCATAGAGAAAAAAGTGTTGAAACATATTTATGTCATAAATGACAGGTACATGCATCGAAGGGTCCTAATGTAGCATTTGAGAAATTGAAAAGGCGAAGGATATAGTAGGGTACCTTGAGAAATTAATCGAGTATGGACTGTTATTTAGATACCCCATGACCTATAGTGATGTATAGACAGATCTGTGGTAAACATAATGTGTGATATTGTAATTAGAAAAAATGATGAAATTATTTAGATAGATATAATAATAATAATAATCTATTTTTAAGGTCATGACCAAGACAGACACCAAATTGGTGTATGAGACACCCTTGTTTTCTTGGACAAGGGACCTCCTTCACCCAATGATTTGACTGGTAAAGTCTATGGAGGTATACATACCCTACCCCCCTATGGATTTGAACTTGTGACCTCTTAGGAGGAAGCACATGTTCTTAACCATTAGGCCCACTCAATATGTATAAGTAAGTCGATGAAAAGTATCAATAATGGATGTAAATTTAATTTAATAAAGTTGATAAAATATAGGGTACAAGTAATAGAATGGAAATTTTAATAATTGGTAGTTAAAAATAACAAGAAGTGAAGGGGGTGTGGTAGTGAAGAATGAAATCATGATGGATATGTTGGTGTGTGGTAAAAGGTGGGTTCCAAATAGAAATAAGTGGAGATGAAATACAAATGATGTATTGGGGTAAGTAAAAATGATAAATAGATAGAGAGTAGATAGTGTGTATAATTGCATGAGGTATAAGTAATATTGAATATACGAGACAAATGAGCATGCAGCAAGATGCATAAAATAGGAAGTGCAAATGTAGTATATATGATATATATGTGTGTGAGGTGAAAAGATGTGGTGATAATTGGTAGTATAAAGGAAAACATGGTAAAAATAGTTAAAAGTCATAGTTAATTATTACATCAAAAGATAAGGGAATAATAATATATGTGATCATATAAATAGTTAAACTGATGATCTAGGATGGGATGTGAAGAGTTGAGTGTGTGTGAGCATGAAAAGGAGAGTGTAAAGGGAAGAATATACAAAATACAGTTAATAAATATGCAAGGGCATAGGTATCAAGGGTAGTCATGGGGTATAAATTAATATATGGAATATAAATATAATAGTGTTAAAAAGGAAAATAACAATAGATAAATGATTAGGGTATGATGAGAAATGGGAGAAGATGTTATTATGGAAGTACAGGATAAGTAAGGAGTATATAATAGTTGAGTTTGAATAGAGTGACATACAATTTAGTAAAAGGGAAAGTGGAGAGTTAAGGGTAATAGTGACATACAACGAAAAAAGGAACAACAAAATAAAGTAATGAATGTAACAATTTGTATACTGTAATAGATGGAAAATTAGGGAAGTGTGTGGGTGAGATGAAAGTAGTCATAGAAGTGGTGTACAATTAGGTAGTAGAAAGTGGGTGCAAAATGAAGTGGATGAACAATAAGACTAAGGTAACAAAGAATGTGAGACATGCAATATAAAATATAATGATATATATACAAAACCATTGTATAGTTAATGGTTATAATACAAAAATAAATACAAGTGGAAGTGTATAGAGTAGAATGGTGATAGTATAAAAGTTAACAATAAACTAATAGATGAGTTTTAAAGGAGAAGGTAAAGTATGTAGCAAGAAATGGACTAGGAAAATATGTGTAAATAATGATTAGAGTAATAAACTCAAAAGATGAAAAGCGTGATGTATAATATGTTGAGAAAGAAAAGACAATATAATAATAAAGAATGTAAATATATGAAAAGTGTGGGGAAGTAAGGTAGTAAACAATATGTATTTAAGGAACAAAGTAGAGATATAATAAGAATGGGATAAAATGGTAAATAGAAATAAAATGGGAAAACAAGAGTAATTTGGAGCAAAGAGGAAATGTGGATGTGATGACAAGAAGGAAAAGAGTAGTTTGTAGTGAAGTAGGGAATATTTTCAAAGGTTTGTATAAGGGTTCTCAAAGATTGTGAAACCCATCACTACCTTTTTACGCAAGGGAATCAAGTATGAGTGGGAAGAAGAATAAAATAACATATTCATCAAGAGTAGTCGCAAATGTAGCAATAAGTCCTTGTCCTTATAATATCATTAGTAGTAGCAAGAGTAGTCACAAATGTAAGCTATACTGCACGAGGCGAAGACGGCCCATCTGGTGTAAAGATAAGAAAAGAGAGGAAAAGATAACCACTCTTTCCTGGGCATACCTTTCCCCGTCATACCTTTCCTGGCACCCACCATTAGCTGTTCATGAGGTGGGTAACTCTCGGAGAGTGTGTTTCAGAGTGATTAGTGTGAGTCTTAGTGTTAGTGTTAGTGTAGAGATTGAATTCGTTTGGAGAGTGTGTTTCAGAGGAAAACTACCTTGAATTCGGGTGGGTGTCTCGGGTGTTCGGGTGTTAAGTCCTTATCTTCTCGGTGGGTGTTCGAGTTTCTCCTTCCTTGTACCACTACACATTCCTCATACCACTGCACATTCCTCGTACTACTGCAAGAACAAATACTGATACTGATAGGGAGTAAAGGAGAACAAATACTGATAAGGTCGTATCGTTAGTAATCTATTCGCTAGGTCAGGTCGTTAGGTCAGGTGTTATCTATCGTTAGTAATCCGTTATCTATCATTAGTAATATATATCTATCTGGGCGTATCCATATAATTACCGGCATTACTGGCATCATTATCTATCTATTTTATTACTTCTTCTATGGAGACAACTGGGAAGGATACTTATTGGGATGACTACCATGACTACCACGACATGACTACCATGACTATGGGTACGGGCTCATTATTAATACGACTTATACAGGCTCATACGACTTATTAATACGACCAGATCGGAGAATAAGGAGAAGTCGGAGTCGAGTCTTTATTCCTTACCTTTGCACATGACCTTTCATTACTACCTTTATTTGTCTCAGTATAAGAGGCAATCTATCTATAGCAGTCGTCCTTCCTCACCCTCCTTTGTCAGGGGAGTTGGGGCTCAACCTAATTATTCTTATGAACCTCTATCTCAAAGTATGGGCACATAACCTATAACAGGAAGGCTATCTATAGGGGTAGAAATGGATGTGATGACAAGAAGGAAAAGAGTAGTTTGTAGTAAAGTAGGGAATATTTTCAAAGGTTTGTATAAGGGTTCTCAAAGATTGTGAAACCCATCACTACATTTTTACGCAAGGGAATCAAGTATGAGTGGGCAGAAGAATAAAATAACATATTCATCAAGATTAAGATATTACTAAATAGTTTCCCTATCCTACAAGTGATTGATGTGGACAAAGACTTAACAATCTTGATGGATTCCTTGAAACAAGGATTGGGCACTGTGTTAATGCAAGATGAGGAAGTGATAACATATATGCCTTGGAAGATAAAGAAACATGAGGAGCGTTATGCTATGCATGATTCAGAGTTGGAAAATCTAATGCTAGCTCTAAATATTTGGAGGCATTATCTTATCGAGTGAATCTTTGAGGTAAAAAAAATCATGAAAGCTTTAAGAATCTTCTTGGTTTTGGAGCCTGATTATCTTCCTGATTCAGAGGAATTTTTTTTTTCATTTGTGTTTATACCCCATGAAGACTGTACACCCCTCTACATGGGGGGGGGTTGTTGGGGGGCTTGCCCCCCTTGCGGGGTCTGGGGGGTCTAGGGGAAAGCAGGCCCATGAAGGAAAAATTGCCTTGTAAATGTATATTGTAATTTCATCGTAAATATAGACAATTCATTATAAGGTCACATATATGATGGTATAAGTTATGTTAGGGTTTTTTTCCCTAGAAGGAAACCCTCTTTTATGAGAGAAATGTATTGCAACTATGTATCATTGTGAATATTGTATTTTGAGAAAGGAGACTGTGAGAGAAATAAGAGGAAGTTGCATTGGGTGTGTTGTAGGTTGTATCCCTTCATTTGTTGGATAATAAAAAGGAAGGACCTGGAAATTTCTCTGGTGGATATAGCCCACATTGGGTGAACCATGTATATCTATGTCTCTATTATATTGTTTATCTTATGTGTTTTATTTCTGCATTTGTTTTTATTTTATTGCTCTGTGATCCTATTTTTCTAACAACTAGTATCAGAGTGAAAGGTAAATTGTAGGAAAAGAGGGTTCTTGGTTTGAGTGGGAGAAATGGTGGAAGAAGGAAAGTTTAGGGTCGAGAAATTTAATGGAAAAAACTACCAATTATGGAAGATGCAGATGGAATATTATTTATATCAGAAGGATCTAATCCTACCATTCGACGGAATAACAAAGAAGCCAATGGTCATGAAGGACGAATAATGGGAGGTTCTTGACAGAAAGGCACTAGGAATGATACGGCTGAGCCTGGTAGCATCGGTGGATTTCAATATTTCGAAAGAAAAACAACAAAGGAGTTGATGGATGCATTGGCTAAATTGTATGAAAAACCCTCAATGTCCAATAAGGTATTTCTAATGAAGAGATTATTTAATATGAAGATGTCAGAAGGTGGGTCTATTGCAGATCATTTAAATGAATTTAATATGGTTACTAATCAACTACGTTCTGTAAAGGTGGACTTTCATGATGAGTTCAGGGCTCTTCTAATCTTGTGTTCATTGCTAGAAAGCTGGAACAACTTGGTCATGGATGTAAGTAACTCTGTCTCTAGTTCAAACAATTTAAAATTTGATGATGTTGTTGGTGTTATCCTTAGCGAGGAAATGCGGTGAAAAAACATAGGTGAGACGATCATGTAATGCGTTAAACATAGAGAACATGCGAAGAAAAAAGGATAGAGGAAAGGGCTCAGGGAACTATGCAAATTCTAGGAAGGGCAGATTCAAATCCAGACTGGGAAAGATAGAGTGATGGAATTGTGGGAAGAAAGGACATTTGAAGAAAGACTGCAGAGCTCCACAGAAACAAAGAGACGGACAATAAGAGAAAAATCAGGAAGCAAATGTAACAGGTGATATGTTACACTTGATGCTTTGATTCTTTTTGTAGATAATATTTCTGAGTCTTAGGTAGTATATTCAAGGGCTTCATTTCATGCCACACTCCATAGGAAACATTTTCTAGATTATTTTCAAGGTGATTTTGGACAGGTTCATTTGGGTGATGATGCACCATGAAACATTGTTGGAATGGGTAAGGTAAAAATAAAGCAAAGCAATGGAAACCAATGGTTGTTGAAAGAGGTAAGACATGTTCCAGATATAAGAAAAAATCTAATTTCAACAGGGCAGTTGGAAAGTGAAGGTTGTATATCTGTATTTACAGATAAGGCATGGAAGGTCACCAAAGGATCACCAGTGACAGAAAAAAGGAGAGAAGGTAGGTACATTGTATTTATGTACTGGTAATATTGATTCTTCTAACTCTTTAGATTCTACAGGAATGGATACAACACCGTGGAATCATAATCTTCGACACATGAGTGAGAAGGGATGTAGATACTTCACAAAAAGAATTTGTTGCCAGATCTTAAACAAATTGATTTGGATTTATGTGAGCATTGTGTTTATGGAAAACAAAAGAGAGTCACATTTCTCAGAGTCAGAAAATAAAATAAGAGTGGAAGGTTATATCTTGTGCATACATATGTATGGGGACCATCTCATGTATCTTATATTGGTGGCTCTCGTTATTATGTTACTTTTATTGATTATGCAACTAGAAATACTTGGGTTTATTGCATTCGACAAAAATCTGATGTTTTTGATACTTTTAAGAAATGTAAGGCTTTGGTTGAGAATGAGATAGGAAAAAGGTTGAAGTGTCTCAAATCAGACAATGCAGGTGAATATGGTAGCAAGGAGTTTGATGATTATTGTTCATACCATGGGATTCATAGAGAGAAGATAGTTCCAGGAACACCATAAGGAAATGGTGTGTCAAAAAGGGTGAACATGAAAATCATGGAGAGTGCAAGGAGTATGAGATTGTGCATGTTGGTTTGCCCTTATAGTTCTGGGAAGATTTTGTAGATACTGTTGTTTACTTAATAAATAAAGGACCTTCAATCTCTTTCGATGGTGGAATTCCAGAGGAGGAATGGGCAGGTAAAAAGGTAAACTATTTTTTTGAAGACTTTCTGTTGTGAAGCATTTTTCCATATTGATAAAGAAAATAGAACAAAGATTAAGGGAAAATCCAAGAAGTGTACCTTTATTGGATACGATGTTAATGATTTTGGTTATCACTTATGGGATTCTGAAAATCCCAAAATTATTAGGAGTAGAGATGTCATATTCAATGAGAAGGTCATGTACAAAGATCAGTTGTTGGGAAAGAAACAAGAAAAGGAAAAACCAGAATACACAGTGCTTGATGAGATCAATGAAAAAGAAATTCCAAAGGTACCAAAAAATCAAAATGTACAACAATAGGATCAATGAGTACCTCAAACTCCTGCAAGTGTTGTTAGAAGATATACTAGGTTAAGTAGACCTCCTGAATGATACTCTTCTTCATTATATTATTTATTGTTGACTGATTCTGATGAAATAGAATGTTATGAAGAGGCAATACAAGTAGACACTAAAAAGAAGTGGGAGAAAGGTATGAAAGAGGAAATGGATTCCATAGCAAATAACCAAACTTGGTACTTTGTTCAATTTCTTGTAGGAAAAAGAGCTTTGCATAATAAATGGGTTTACATGTTGAAGGAAGAAGATGGAGGCAAAAAGCAGTACAAGGCTAGACTTGTTGTAAAAGGGGTTTGCGCAAAATAAAGGTATAGATTTTGATGAAATATTTTCTCCTGTTGTTAAAATGACTTCAATTAGGACTATTTTAAGTCTTGTGGAAGTAGAATATTATCATCTTGAACAGTTAGATGTAAAAAAAAACTTTTCTCCATGGGGATATGGAGGAAGATATTTATATGCAACAATCACAGGGGTATGAGGTCAAAGGGAAGGAGAATTCAATATGTATGTTGAAGAAGAGCTTGTATGGCCTAAAGAAATCTCCAAGGCAATGGTATTTGAAGTTTTATAGGCTTATGACAGAACAAAGTTATAGTAGATGTCGTTATGATCATTGTGTTTATTTTAAAAGGCTAGAAAATAGAAGCTATATTATCTTTCTATTGTATGTAGATGGCATGCTTGTTACAGGTTCTAATATGCAGGATATAAATGTGCTCAAGAAGAAATTATCTAATTCATTTGCGATGAGGGATTTGGGTGCTGCAAATAAAATCATTGGTTTGAGAATAACAAGAGACATGAAAAATCGCAAATTGACATTGTCTCAAGGTGAGTACATAGAGAAGGTGTTGGATAGGTTTAGGATGAAGAATGAAAAACCATCTAGTACAACTTTGGCCAACCATTTCAAATTAACCAAGGAAATGTGTCCCAAGACATAGGAGGAGATAGAATACATGTCCAGGGTCCCTTATTCATCAACATTTGGCATCTTGATGTATACGATGGTTTGCACAAGACCAGATATTGCACATGCAATGGGAGTTGTGAGAAGGTATATGAACAATCCAGGTAAAGAACATTGGGAGGAAGTAAAGTGGATTCACATGTATTTGAGAGATACTTCTTCTCAGGCATTATGTTTTGGAGGTTCAGACACTATTCTACAAGGATATGCTGATTCAGATATGGAAGGTGATAAATATAGCAGGAGGAGCACCAAACGGTATTTTTTACTATAGGTGGAAAAATAGAAAGTTGGATTTCAAAATTACAAAAGGTTGTTTCACTTTCAAAAATATAAGAAGAGTATGTTGCTGCTATAGAGGCTAGTAAAGAGATGATTTGGTTATAGAGTTTATGGAGGAATTGGGAAAGAAGAAAGAGAATAACAAGTTTTACTATGACAATGAGAGTTCCATTCATATTGAAAATAACTCAGCCTTTGATTCAAATACTAAGCATATACAAATCATGTACTGTTTCATACGATATGTATTGGAAGATGGACATTTGAAGTTGGAAAAGATACATACTAGCCAGAATTCTGCAAACATGTTAACAAAGGGAGTAACCGGGGATAAATTGAGTTCCTACTCAGTTTCAATTGGTATTCAAGCATGAAGGTGAAGATGAGAAATTTTCTAGGTCCAAGGTGAATCATAGACCAACAAGAACAACAACGGTGGAATTGTTGTGATCAGTCTCTAAGTAGGAGATTGTTGGTTGTGGAGCCTGGTTATCTTCCTGATTCAAATTTCTTTGTTTTAGCCTTTTTTATACCCCATGAATGTTGTACACACCGGAATAATATACACCCCTCCACACAGGGGGTTGCAGGGGGTGCTTTCCCCCCCTACGGGGTCTAGGGATCTCATCCCCCTGGCTGGGAGATTCGGGGCAAGCGGGCCTCCACATGGGGTTTGAGGGGGAATCCCTCAAAGGAAAAATATCCTTGTAAATGTATATTGTAATTTCATAGTAAATCTGGACCATTCATTATAAGGTCGCAGATCTGTAGAAGTTATTTAGGATTTTTTGTCTGTAGAAGGCAACCCTATTTTATGAAGGAAATGTATTGCATCTATGCATCATTGCGAATATTGTATTCTGAGAGAGGAGACTGTGAGAGGAGACTGTGAGAGAAATAAGAGGAAGTTACAGCATGTCTGTTATAGGTTGTATCCCTTTATTTGTTGGATAATAAAAAGGAAGGACTTGTGTTGGATTTTTTTATCTACTCTTCTGTTAGTCTTACCATCACATATTGACCCTAGTTCAGATTTAGTAAGCTTCTCAACAAAATACGTTTAAAACTATTGACCCCTATAGTAAACCAGAGGGCAATGCAGTACACAAGATGTATTGCACAATCTCACCCGAGATAGCTCTATGGGTGGCTGCAATACTCAGGTTCTTGCAACCTGAGATTGAGCAAGGTTTGTGGTTGTGTGTCGTATCCTTTATTCATTCAATCCAACATCTAGTTATAACATTCATTCTATGCATGCATGTGGAATACCGGATCTACTTAGTTTCTCCATTTATCTAACATTCATCAATCAGAAATAAATATGCATTCATTCATTCACATAACACAGTGTTACTGTGGTTCACCACCTCTTGGGATACGTCCACAAAGATTTGTCACTCAAGATTTATTATAGTTTAGAAATATATCACGCTACATGTGGTTACAATATTAATTATTTCTCTCTCCCACATGCTCCTTGATCCTTGCAAGGATGACTATATCGCACCAAGATCCTCATCCTACGATATAACTTTCATGATCGAGTCACTCAATCCCTCTCTAGCTCACCAACTTAATGACTCATACAGTTCTTACAACTCTCTCTCTTCTTGTCTCCCTCTGGATGTCCTCTGTATCTCCCTCTATATATATCTCTTTCTTGTCTAAGTACTACTTATTTATATCCTCATCTCGTGAGCCATTAAAATGCATCACAAAATCCCTAACCTTGGCGTCGTTAGGTCTTCCTTACATGCGCACTTTGCCTACTTATTTTACATGTGTTGCTTTTCCTTCCAGCTGTCTTTTGCATGATTTTCCTCCAAAATTAGCCTTTATTCATGGCTAGGCCTGCATCCAATAGGCCCCCAACAGTTACATGTGGCTCGTCCCGAGCCACCTAAACTTTGTGCACCTATTTGATATCTTCTGCGAGAGCCTAAAACTTCTCTGTGAGTTCCTTTTATTGCATTTGATCATGCTTGGTCTTCTCCTTGAGTGCATCCAATGCCTGCACTGAAATATCATCACTGATCATCTCTACGCACTCTGCCTGAGTTTTTTCCATGTTCTTCTTTGCATCTTACGCCTATGCAATGATCTGTACTGCCCGCTCTTAGAGCAATTCCATTTTAGCTTGGTGCTCCTTCTTATGTGTTTGCATGGCTATGAGTTCCACCTACATATTCTTCATATCATGTGCTCCTTTGCCACGCTTAATGATCGACATTGTCTTCTACCTCTGCTTGAGGTTCTGGATAGTTTCGCTTATCCTTTCTTCTTCCTGGTCACTGCTAAACCTATTGATCCTCTTCCAGCTTCATCCATAGTTGTGCTGACTTCTCGAAAAAATCAGTTGTTGCGTGTACTTTTCCCTCCATCTCCTCTATCTGCATTGTTTCATCATGCTTCCTCTTCTCCTTCACCTCTGGAAGAGTGGTAGGTATGAGCTGTTTCTAGAGGTGCTTGATCTCCTTCCTGTATTGATCGATAATCTACACAATATGATCAATCTTCTACGTCGTTGTGAGCTCTGTCGTCTGCATGCTCTTTGGTATTTTCTCATAGGCTATGACCAATCCCTTCTCCAGCCTATCTACGTAGTCCTTCTCCTCTTTGGTTTCAATCTTGAACTTCTCGAGTACCAATTCCAACTCGTCTTGAGTATCCTTTATCTGTTGTAATTATGCTGCGTCTGTGTGTGCACATGACTATACCTCTTGCACAACGCTAGCTTGTATTTTATACAAGGCCTTGGTTGGTATATGCATCATTACCAACTGTATTTAGGCCAAATACTTCAAGGGTGTTTTCCCCACAATTTCATCCATACGCAACATGCTGGGTGTGATGTGAAATGTTGAGCTTGGCAGTGTTTTCGTCTAGATCCTATCTTGCTTGCTCGATCCAACCTCAACTCCTATCTGTGATACTGCTAAAACTAATTCTATTCCTTTGTCAGCCCTCTGTGTTTCTTTGATTTTCTCGAGGATCTGCCTCATGTATGACAGTTCATCCTGCATCCTATCCCTTTCGCGCTGAGCTTCATCAAATTCCTCTGTTATTTGATCTTGGACCATCTGGGCTATGAGGTCCACATCGACCTCCATGATTGTGTATTCTGGTGGTGTTTGGTGCACCTTATCTTACACGCACCCCCCATTTGTATGATTGGCCTCTTTGTTTGGCCTTGCTCCTCCTAAGTAACACTTGATGTGGTTTCCTGTGTTGTCTCAGTCTATTTCTCCAGACCATTTGTTGGCTTTGTTATCTACTCTTATGTTAGTCTTACCATCACAGATTGACCTTGGTTTAGATTATTAAGCTTCCATACAAAATCCCTTTAAAACTATTGACCCCTTTGGTAAACCAAAGGGAAACGCAGTACAAAGGATGTACTGCACAGTCTCACCCGAGATATCTCTATGGGTAGCTGCAATACTCAGGTGCTTGCAGCCTGAGATTGAGCGAGGTCTGTGGTTATGCATCGTATCCTTTATTCATTCAATCCAACATATAGTTAAAACATTCATTCTATGCATGCATGTGGAATACTAGATCTACTTAGTTTCTCCATTTATCTAACATTCATCAATTAGACATAAAGATGCATTCATTCATTCACATAACACACTTTTACCATGGTTCACCCCCTCTTGGGATACGTCCACAAAGATTTGTCTCTCGAGCTTTATTATAAAGTTTAGAAATATATCACACCACACTTGGTTAAAATCTTAGTTCTTCCTCTCTCCCACAGGCTCCTTTATCCATGCAAGGATGACTAGATCGCACCAGGATCCTTAGCTTGTGATCTAACCCTTGGGATCAAGTTGGCCACTTCCTCTCTAGCTCACCAGCTTAATGACTCATATAGTTCTTACAACTCTCTCTCTTCGTGTCTCCCTCTGGATTTCCTCTCTATCTCCCTCTGTATATATCTCTTTCTCTCCTAAGTACTACTTATTTATATCCTCAACTCACCATCCATTACAATGCATTACCAAAATCCTAACCCTAATGTTGTTAGGTCTTCCTTGCACGCGTGCTTCGCTTGCTTCTCTTACACGTGTTGCTTTTCATTCCAGCTGTATTTTGCATGCTTTTCCTCCAAAAATAGCCTTTCTTCCTGGTTAGGACTACATCCAACAACCTAGAAATTTCTCTGGTGTACATAGCCCACACTGAGTGAACCATGTATATCTGTGTCTCTATTGTATTATGTATCTTATGTGTTTTATTTTTTCATTTATTTTTATTTTATTGCTTTTCTATCCTATTTTTCTAACACATCTCTCACTCAAATGGATTTGAATGCTAGGCAAAGGTGATGGAGTGAATTCATGATTGAGTATGATTTTGGAATTTTGTACATTAAGGGAAAGGAGAATGTGGTAATCAATTCCCTAAGTAAGAGGTTGTGGATATTCTCCCTGGTGTCCTTAATGGTGAATCTGAGAGAGCGAGAGTTGGGCCAACTTCTTATATATAGTTGGTATATGAAGCTTACTTCAACACTTCATATTGGGAAGTAGTGTGAACCTAATTATAAAGGATATGTCCTTGAAGTAGATGGACTATTGAGATTTCAAGGGAGGGTGTAAATCACCAAGGAAGGATATATTTAAAGAACCATCCTTGAGGAATCCCATAGATAAATTTACTATGTGCATCATGGCATGAAGAAGATGTATACAAACATGAAAAAGTGTTTCTTCTAGGTGGGCGTGAAACATGATGTAGTCCAATTTTTCACTAAATGTCTCGAATCTTAGAAAGTAAAGGTTGATCATCACCACCCAATATTACTCTTACAACACAATGTAATTCCTATGTCCAAATGGGAAGTCATTTCTATGTATTTTATTGTGGGTTTTCCACTCTCATAACAAAGGAACACTTCCATTTTGGTTGTAGTTAATAAATTGACCAAAAGTGCACATTTCATTCTAGTGAGAGACACTTATGATGTAACTAATGTGGAAAAAGTGTTTATAAGTGAATTTATTCTTCTACATGGGTTACCCAAGAATATAATCTTGGATATAGACCTTCAATTTATGTCTATGTTTTGTACAAGATGATAGTTAGCAATGGGGACTTAGTTGAACTTCATCATAGTGTATCATCCTGAAATGGATGGGAAGATGGAAAGAGTGATTTAGGTTGTGGAATACATGATTAGGATGTATGCTATGGATAAACAAACCCATTGGTAAAATTACCTACCTTTGGTGGAGTTTTATTACAATAATTGTTACCATAGCTCAATTAGGGTGCCTCCTTATCAATCTCCATATGGCAGGCCATGTAGGACACCACTGAGTTGGGAAAGATTAAAGGAATTAGGATTGAGTGATAATAGACACATAATTGATTCAATAGATAGAAAATTATGTGATTCATATTAGGTAGCAGTTAAAGGAAACACATTATAAAAAAAATATTTATGTCATCGCATATAGGATTGACCGAAGTTATAATGTAGGATATCAGGTTTTTGTCCATATTATTCCTAATAAGAATACCATTCAGTTTGGAAAGGGGAAAATTTGTAACCTCAATTTATAAGACCATTTAAATTTGGGAAAGTATTGGACCATGTTCCTATCATCTTATATTGCCATCCCACTTGCATAAAAATCATGACGTTTTTCATGTATTTGTATTACGACATTATGTTGTTGACGAATCTCATAAACTTAACTAGAAGGAATTGCAGGTCTCATTCTTGGGAAACATTTTAGTCAAACCATTACATATATTGGACCCTAGGGTGAGAAAACTTAGACACCACTTGGTGGACCAAGTTAAGGTCTAGTGGGTAAAGTATAGTTCGAGATCTACTACCTTAAAGGACACATAGACCATGTGTCGAGATTATCCCACACTTTTTTTAAACCAATATAGTATTTTTTATTTCTTGAAAATATGGTTGTGTTGAAGCTAGCAATGATTACATTCAGAAAAGTTTGGAGATTGTACCAAAACTATACAAATTTATATATTAATAACTATAAATATTTATTACTTCTTTAGACAAGAGTTCCATGTATTTCTTCTAGTGACCTATTTGAAATATTGATACAAGATACAAACATATCAAAAGAAAAATCTACTCAGGAAAAAATGGACACTACCTTGTGCTTCTTGTTCCTCTCCTGAATGAAGGAAACTTGTCCCTTCAATCTCTGTGGGATTTTGAATTTGATGAATTGTAACATATTACATTACCCTAGATTGAATTGAGTTCTTGGTGTCTTTATTGTTGGAAAACAAAGAGAGAGATAGATTTCATGCACTAAGATAGGATTAATGAGTGAAGTGTATTACATTCTACCTCTAGAGAGTCAATTCTTTGTTTCTGAAGATGAAGGGGAATCATTATATTGGAACTGTGTATGGCACTCGCCTAGTCAAGTTTTATAACTTTTTAAGGAATAATCATGAGGGCACTATTTTTTTCCCTAATCATTTCCTCATGCATACAGAGAACCTTCCTAATTTCCATTTCATTATTATTTTCATGATAGTCTTGATTGTCCTTTCCTAACTTACAAATCCAAGAAATAGATTAGGTGGAATAGAAGATATGACTAGCCATATGTTTAAAATTAAAATCCTTGAACTACAAAACCAATTCCCAAACCACTGCAAGAAAGGAAAATCTAAATTTTATTTGCGTTGATTGTTCCAGACTATATATTCAAAAACACCATAAGTAGTAAGATTGAAAAAGAAAAATTGAGGGACTAGTACATGCCTATCCAGTGCATAGTATATTACTCACATTGGAGGCCCAATGTGACCTAAAAAAACTTCCCTAAGAAAACTTTAACTGAAATTATCCCACAACAATATTCATTGTAACCACTCCAATACACCCAATGCCTCTATATTGCAACACTAAGTTCTATTCCAGTACCTAGATCTATCAAAATCCAAGTTAATTTACCTATAATGTTATCACATTATTTTTCAAAGATTGAGCCTATGCATTTAATTACCACATACAAAATATACCAAGCCATGTGATGTTGAGAGGATGGACTCCAAGTGCCATCCTTTCCAAGTTACCTCCAACTGTTACTTAATTGGCCTTGCATATTGGTTTGGGTGCCAATAAATAAACATTGCCATATTAATCATGGGTTTAAGTTAAAGCTTAAAATATCATTTTTATCCAAGATACTTGGGTCTGGGGTGGTTTATACCTTTTTTCAACGATCTTCTTATTCATTAATTTCCATTTTTATGTGATAGAAAGAGATTAGTTCAAATTGAGGAAGAATTTTCTTGATTCAAGAGATGATTGAATCTCACAAAATTAATTTATATAGAAGTAATTGCAGTTCTCATAAATGGGAACCATTTTGGTCAAACCATTATGTTTATTGGACCATAGGGTTAGACATATCAGACACCACTTGGTGGACCAGGTTAAGTTCTAATGGGACAAGTATAATCCAGGATTTGGTACCAATGAAGACACAAAGACCATGTATCGAGATCATCCAACACTTTTTTTTAAAACAAAAATGGAATTTTTATTTCTTCAAAAGACGACTATGCCTAAACTAGAAATGATTATATTCAACAAATTTTGGAGATTATACCAAAACTATGCAAATATATACAGTAATAACTATAACTAGTAATGCCTTCTCCAGACAAGAGTTCCATGTATTTTTTTTAGTGACATGTTTAACATATTGAGACAAGATACAAAAAACTCAAAATAACATTCACTCAATCAAAATTTGACATTTCCTTGTGCTTCCTTTTCCTCTCCTAAATGAAGGGAACTTATTCCTTTGACCTCCATGGGATTGTGAATTTGATGAATTGTAACATTTTCCATTACCCCATATTGAATTGAGTTCTTGGTTTCTTGATTGTTTTAAGTGAAGGAGAGGTATTTCACACATTGAGATAGGATTAATGCATGAAGTGTATTAAATTATACCTCTAGAGAATCAATTATTTGTTTTTGAAGTAGAAGGAGATTAATTATATTGGTGTTGTGTGTGGCACTAGGTTACTCAAGTTTCATCATTTTTGAAGAAATAATCAAGAGAGCACTGTTTTTTCCTTATTAATTTCTTCATGCCTATGGAGAACCTTCCTAATTTCTCTTTCATAATTATTTTCCATGATAGTAATGATTGTGCTTTCCTCACTTAGAAACCCAACAAATAGATTGGGTGAGATAGAAGAGATGACAAGCCATATGTTCAAAATGAAAATCCTTGAAGTAGGAAACCAATTCCCAAATCACTATACAAAAGGAAAATCTGAATTTTCTCTATGTTGATTGTTCCAGACTATAATTTTAAAAACACTAGAGGTAGTAATCTTGAAAAACAAAATGAGAGACTAGGAAATGCCTAGCAAGTGCATAGTATATTACCCACATTGGAGGCCCAATGTGACCTAAAACCACTTCCCTAAGACGACTTTGAACTAAAATTATCCCACCATAATATTCGTTGTAACCACTACAATACACCCAATGCACCTATATTACAATATTGAGTTATATTCTGATACCTAGATATACCAAAATGCATGTCAAATTTCCTATAATGTTTCCCACAAAAACTCTTTGAATCAACATGTTCCCACATTCTTTGTTGAATATTGAGATTGCACATTGAATTACCACAGGAAAAAACTACCAAGTCATGTGATGTTGACAGGATGGCCTCCACACACCATTCTTTCGAAGTTGCCTCTAATTGTTACTTAATGAGCCTTGCATATTGGTTTGGGTGATAATAAATAGACACTACCATATTAATCATGGGACTAAGATATATCTTAAAATCCCATTTTTATCCAAGACACTTGGGTCTAGGTTGGTTTCTACCTTTTCCTAGTGATCCACTTCTTCATTAACTTCCATTTTTATGTGATAGAAATAGATTAGTTCAAACTAAGAAAGAATTTCCTTGATTTAAGAGATAATTGAATTCAATTTAATCCCCCCTAGGGTTTATATACTGACCATTGTTTTGATAACCAACATTGAGTCACCAAACATTATCATATTTTTTATTCCCTCATCTTTTTCAATAGAAGTCATTTCCACAATTAATAAGATTTATCTAGGTTGTTCAATTCTTTCCCTAGCTCCTAGGTGTAATAAATGATCTTGCTTCCTACGGGATCATGATGAATCCCTCCCATTATTTCCACCCCTCATCCCACAGTTATTTTTCCATAAATTCAGAACAAAGTTTCCCAAATGGTGGGTGTATGTAACACCCCATTTTTACTTGGGAAACTAATTTACATTATGAAGTATTTGTATTTCCTTGCTTATTGTCCATGGAACAATGTTAGAATGATGACACTTTAGTATATGGACATGTGTAGTTAAATCTATGTGAATATTATGAATAGCTATTGTTTATGTGATTAATGATGGATGTTGTTGTTGATTACATGGGTTGGTTGTCAATGATGTCAACCCTTGAAAAAAGTCCAGTAGCAAATTCTGGTAGCTCAAAGGTTTGGGTAATTGACCCAAGTTTGTTTGATGTATAATGGTATGAGTTTTAATATATTTGAAGGTAAGACTATTCTATATGTATATTACATGTCATGCCATTTCCGGTGGTATGTGGAACATCACATAACTCCTCACGGTTAGAGAGTTATGGCCATGTGAAGTTGGAGAACCCTCATGAGTCATATAGAAGCCCCAAAAGGTCAAAGTAGTCAAAGTGGTTGCAAAGAAGAAATTATTTAAATAATAAAGTGAAATGATGAGTATACTATAAGTCAAAGTGGATACAAAAGAAATTATTTAAATAATAAAGTTAATGGAGAAATTAATAAGTGGACAAGTGGTTAGAAGTGGATTAGCCCTAAAATAAGCAAAGTGGTTTAAGATGGTTAGAAGGTAACCCCTTGAGGAAGCTACATAAAAATATAAATAAGAGGCAAGGGTCTCTCATTTAATTAAACTTCAACATATTGAATATCTACAAGTGAACGAGGTAACCAAACAATATCTAAGATGAATTTCAGATGGAAGGTGAAGTAAAGAAGGCCAAAATTCAAGGGAGGATAAATATTTTTGATGATGCTTTCTAAGGTATGTTATTTACAGGTCATCTCACCATTTTCACAAAAAAATGTTTTTTTCAGAATGATTCAGACCATGAAATATGGAGGCCATTGAGGAAACATATCCAAGTAGTTGTGATAAAACTTACAGCTTGTGGGTCATTGTATTTTTGGAGTTACGCTCAGTGGAAAATAGGGTTTGTGTCTAGTCCTAAAATTAGTCTAAAAAAGGTGTTTCGGGTAAAAACGTCATAATTTCTTCATACAATATCCAAATCCAGTATGACCAAATGTATTTGTTATATTAAATTATTTAGTATTCTTTGTACCATTTTCATATCCATACAATAAATATTTCGTGCAGGGCATGCTCTACAAATTCGCTCTCTAGAATAAGCAAGAATTCAACAAGGTATGTCATTTTTGCTATAACTCTTTTTTCTGAGAGGTTCCAAGTAGGGAAACCTGGAAAAATTGTAGACAAGACACTGAAGAACATTGTGTACTATTTTTAGAACTTTATTCATTACAAGTACATAGTTATGATTATTTCAATTAGGGTTTGCTAGTCTCTTGTTAAGGAAGGTTTGCAGGTATGTGATCATATGCACCAGGTCTATTATAGAGTTACAAATCAGATTTGGATGATGAAATTGATGGGGGATTTTTGTTGAGGTTGAGGTGCAGATTGATGCATGGTTGATACATGGTTCAGGTTATTGGTAGAAGTTGTTTGGTGCATGTTTATTCGTACAAGTTTACAATAGTATGTATCATAATGATAGTGTGAAAGTGGTTCCATCATTCTACTTATATTTCAGGGCAGTTGGACGGGGCAATGACAAGTGGTTGTAGCCACCTTCCAGTTGTAGCTGGAGAACATAGGGGGTTGTAGCCTCCTTATGGTTGCATTTAGAGAATTGAGGAGTTGGAGCTTCCCTTAGGTTGTAGCCTGAGAAACTAGGGGGTTGTATCCTCCTTCCAGTTGTAGCTAGAAAACAAAGGAAGTTGGTGCTTCCAATGAATATAACTCTTAAATACATATAAGAAAAATCATTCTGTGGTTTTCTCCCGCTTTGGGTTTCCAAGTGAAAACACTGGTGTACTATGTATGTGTATGATTGATCATTTTTTCATTGTTGATTTACTTTAAAAGCATTGGATGATAATGCTACATTGATATAACACTTGCATTTTATAGTTAAAATGGATTAGATTTCTCTATTAATGATTCACACCCCCTCTCGGTAATCAACAATTGGTATCAAAGCAAGTTCCTTCAGAAATCAGTTTAACCACTGAAAGGTAGATCACGGAGAGCAAAAAGATGTATAAAAACATAATACCATAGTTTGATGGACAGAGGTATGCATTCTGGAGCAGAAGGATGAAAACATATATGCAGGAACACAGATTTGAAATTTGGCAATCAGTAGTAGATGGATACAAAGAACCAATAGTTTCTCCAACAAATGAAAAATAAATGAAACTTAGTCAAAATAATTCCAAAGCCACAAATGCACTTTTGAATGGTCTCGGTGAATCGATATATACCAAAGTTGTACATTGTAAATCCGATAAAGATATTTGGGACAAACTTCAAAATATTTATGAAGGGGATTCAAAAGTCAAAGCAGCAAAGCTTCAAACGTATAGAGGTCAATTCGAACAACTAAAGATGAAGGAAGATGCGAATATTGCAGTTTACTTCTTACGAGTTGATGCAACAATGAATTCAATCATAGTATTGGGAGAAGAAATTGAAGAATCTATAATTGTTCAAAAGGTACTAAGATCTCCTCCTATGATATTTGATCCTAAGATATCAGCACTAGAAGAAATAGAATATCTAGACTTAATAAGCATGGAGGAACTACATGGAATCTTCACAGCATATGAAATGAGAACTGAACATGAAAATCTAGATATAAAAGAAGAGGATTTCAAAGCATCCAAAAGGTCAAAGAAAAAGGGAAAGCAAAAGGAACATAGCAACATCAGTGACTTCTCATAAGATGATGAAGAAGAAGTGACCGACTTTTTCAGAAGAGTGAACAAGGGAACCAACGACAGATATAAAGGTAAGATTCCATTGATTTGTTTTAATTGTCATGGTATTGGCCATTTTTCTAACAAATGTCCTTATAAGAAAAACAAGAGGAATGATGAAGATTACTCAAATAGAAAACAAACAAATAAAAAAAAAATAACCAAAAGGAAATCTTTCAAGAAAAGATTATGCACCAAAAAAGACATATCCTCATCAGATGAAGATGAAGTTAGTGACAGTGAGACATAAAGAGTTTTATTCATGGAAGTAGAAGACTCTGATAAAGAAGACACTGAAGAAGAGTATGAAGAGACATAAGTTGACTATCGAGAAGAATTGTTGAGTGCCATAGAAGTTATAAGAAGAGAAAAGAAAAAAAACAAGAAGCTACAAGAAAGAAGACACTCAGGAACTAGAACAAATGTCATGAAATTGAAGGTTCAAATAGAAGAAGATAAAAGAATTAAAGAAGCACTCAAAGACCAGCTAGAAGAAAGAGACATGATCATTGGAAATTTGGAAGCATAGATTGTCACATCGATAAAGGATATTCAAAAGAAAAATATGCAGAACAACTCAAAATTTTTGTATGACATTATCAGCAGTCAAAAGCCTCATCATGACAAGTCTGGACTTGGATACAATCAGACAGAAAAGGGATCAAGATCCAAATCAACAGAACAAGAAACATATCCAAAAAGTTATGCAGAAACAATCAAAGATAATAGGAAGACCTATAAGGAAGATTACAGGGACACTCCTCCACTGAGAAGATTTAGATTTTAGAATCAACAACCGACAAAAACTCCTCGGGAAGAAGAAGGCCTCAGGAAGAAGAAGGATTCCTAAAATTAATTCCTTTCAGAAGATATTCAACTCCCAGGTATCAAATTATCTTCTTTGGTTTATGTTATGCATGCAATAATTTTGGACATAAAGTTATAAATTGCAGAGATAATAGGAGGAAAATAAACAACTTTGAAAGTCATACAAAAAATGGTTATCCAAGAAGGCCTATTGAAACACGGAGAAGAATATACAACATTTTTGAATCATTAAGAACTAAAGTGGAATTCTACAAGTGTAACAACTTTGGACACATGGCCAAAGATTGTAGAATGGCAGTCCCTCCTAGAGAACCACAACATAACAAAAACAATCATAGATAGGAACCTCAGAAGAGAACATGGATAAGAAAGAAGAATCAGTATAGAAATGAAGAATGCACACTCGCTCTTTAAAATAAGCAGAAGAAACGCGGTTGGTATGTTGACAGTGGATTTTCAAAACACATGACAGGTGATAAAGACAAGTTTCTTACATTAAGAAAGGAAAGAGATGGATCAGTCTCCTTTAGAAATGATGATTCATCTAAAATCATTGAAAAATGAACAGTCAGAATTGGAAACAAGAATACCAAGGAAGAAAATGTTCTACTAGTAGAAGATATGAAACATAATCTTCTAAGTGTAATTAAAATGTGTGACCAAGGTCATAAGATTACTTTCGATTCACATAAGTGCAAGATAATAAAAGAAGGTTAAGGAAAATTGATTGCAACAACTACAAGAACTTCAAGCAACATATATGTATTAAGTGAAATTGGAAATGAAAAGTGTTGTCTAGGAAAGGAAGATGAAAGTTTCCTATGGAACAAAAGAATGGGTCACAAACACTTTGATAACCTTGTCAAAGTTATCAAAAAGGAAGCAGTTAGAGAAATTTCCCATATCACGAAACCAATCAACACTTTATGCAAGCATTGTCAACAAGGAAAACAACAAAGACCAGGTTCAAATCAAAGGAATATTCAACGACAAGAACATTGGAAATTGTGCATATTGATCTAGTTGGACCAACTACAACAAAGGGTTTAAAAGGTGAGAAATACTTTATGTTATTAGTTAATGATTATACAAGAATGACTGCAGTTTTCTTTCTTAGGAATAAGTCAGAAGCTTTTGAAAACTTCAAGGTCTACAAGGAGATGGTTGAAAATGAAATGGATTCAAAAATCAAATGTTTGATATCTAATAATGGAGGTGAGTTCACTTCAAAGAAATTTATGGACTACTACAACATGCATGGAATAAAAAAAAAAAATCTTCGTTGCTAGGACACCTCAACAAAATGGAGTTGTTGAAAGAAAGAACAAGATAGTACAGGAAATGGCTCGAAAAATGCTAATGGATTCCAAATTGACAGATATTTTTTGGACACATGCAGTGCATACAATAGTTCACATTCAAAATAGAGTAATACTCAGAAACAACAATGAAAAAACTCCCTACGAACTATGGAAAGGAAGACCAACAAATGTGAAGTATGTCAGAGTATTTGAAAGAAGATGCTACATCAAAAGAAAAGATAGAAGAATGGGAAAGTTTGACTCTCGTGTGGAAAAAGGAGTACTTTTTGGCTACTCAAGTACAAGGAAAGCATACAAGTGTTACAATATGAGGTTGAACATAGTTGTGGAAAACATCAATGTAACAATTGATGAAACAGGTGGATGATAATTAAAGGAAGAAGAAAATGAATCAATGTAACAACTTTACGAAGAAGAAACATAAGATGAAGAGGAAGGGAAATATGAAGAGGATCAGACAGAAGTAGAAGAGAAAGTTCAGCAAGTGCCTCCAAAGACACCTAGCAAAGGAGTATAGAAGAATCATCCTTCAGATCAGATTATCGGATCAAGGATGCAAGAGTTGAGACTAGAAGAAGAATATGTTCATCAGAACAAATGCCCCTAGCACTCTTATCTATGATTGAACCAAACAATTTTGAACATGCGAGCAAGGATGAATTATGGAATAAGGCCATGGATGAAAAATTGGATCAAATAGAGAATAATGACACTTGGGAATTGGTTCCAAGACCAAAGAATAAGAATGTGATTGGCACAAAGTGGGTTTTCAGAAATAAATTGAATGAAGATGGACATGTTACAAGGAACAAAGCTAGATTGGTATGTAAAGGATACACATAGGTTAAAGGAATTGACTTTCAAGAGACATTTTCCCCAGTTGCCAGAATGGAAGAAATTCAATTTCTTTTAGCTTATGCATGCTCAAAGAATATTAAAGTGTATCAGATGGATGTGAAATCAAATTTTCTGAATGCGGAACTTGAAGAAGAAGTCTACATCGAACAACCAAAAGGATTTCAGTTGTCATAGAATGTAGATTCAGTATGTAGATTGAAAAAGGCCTTGTATGGTCTAAAAATGGATCCTAGAGCATAGTACTCTGGACTAGATAAATATCTACAATAGGTAGGTTTCAGAAAAGGAAGTGCAGACAAAAACCTCTACATCAAGGTAACTCAAGATAGTATTTTATTAATTAAAGTTTATGTTGATGATATTATTTTTGGAACTAATGATGACAGGTTAAGCCAGAAATTTGCAAAGGATATGCATAATGAATTTGAAATGTCATTACTCGGAGAACTATCCTTCTTTCTAGGTCTTTAGATATGTCAAAGAAACCAAGGAATTTTTATTTCTCAAACTAAGTATATCAGAGAATGTAATAACCGTATTAATTTAAACATCAATTTATTCCATAAACTGGAACAATAACTTCTTTTTTTTTGTTTGTTAATTTGTGCAGGACCTGCGATTAACCTGTGGCTTGAGAAACCGCAACTCAGGGGCATCTAAGCCGTCAAAATCACCCGGGGATCGCACCCGGCCTGAGCCACACCAACCCTTAACATGGTTGGATTTTTTGTCCCCGCAGGTTTTGAACCGGTGACTTTAACATCATGGAGTGGCTTAACAACACACTCCGTCACCGACTGTCCTACACCTCGGGGACTACTGGAACAGTAACTTCTACTTGAATGCAGAAAACTCAATTATTTCTTATAATTCAGCACGTACGCATGTTAAATTTATCAAAGAATAATAATTTTATAACAGAATAAAATAAATACGTAAATTAACATACCTTGGTCTGATGCTAACCCTCCGTTTGTCTTGTTGACCTTCCTGCTACTGCCTTGCCCCGCTTGAAGCCACAGAACAACTCTGCCTAAACCGTGTTTCCACCCTGCCAACTAGGACAACTTCCTAGCTCCAGGATACCATATGGATATCCTGGCCCCCGTGCCTAAAACCTCCAGCAAACTGGTTCCCCCTATACTAATCCTTCCCGGCTACAGAACTCAAACTCTCCTGTGCAAATCCAAGAGAACCACTCCAAAAAAAATGATCCTCTCGTAGAATGATAATCCTCTCCTCTTTCGTCAACCTCCTCTGCTCATATCCCTCCTTCACCATCCTTTCTCCTCATTTATTTCCTTATCCATTCATTCATTGCTTATCCATTTATTAATGCTCCTTATCTCATTATTAATGCTCCTTATCCGCTCCATATACATAACCCTTTTTTTTAAACAATCTAATTTATTAACCCTTTTAAATTTATTACCCTGTTCATTCAATGTGATAGGTAATTAATTTAACTAATTAATTAATTAAAATTATAACAATTAATTAACTAATTAATATTTAATTAATATTATTATGCCAATCATTGTTTAGTTAAAACCATGTTAAGACAATTAATCACCTAATTAATTTTGCTTAATAATCCCTAAGCATATTTT
>ML792021.1:0-21798 GCA_009831015.1 Picea engelmannii
ACGCCCACTGCTACTTCATCGTCAGAATCATGGTCCACTGGAGCCGATGATAAAGACGATCATCCCCAGCCTCCAATGTAACAGACAAACCCTCTTCACGTCTGACCAGTCTTTCCACCGACACTCGAACCCGCGACATTGTCATCAGCTTTGCGGTGAATCAGACCTCTTCTCTGAACAGTTTGTTCTCAGCTTGATGTTCTCACAGGAAGCCAGGGAGAGATCCGTAAGAACTGCTGGGCCTCTAATCCTTCAACATACTCTATTAATCAGATTTCCAACAGGCGTCTCGTTGATAATCAGAGTTCCAACAGATTCCAACAATTTCCGATAAGAAACTTCAGAGAGTTTAAAATGTAATGCTGGCAAGCTTTCAAATTTGTCAAACCCATCAACGCATTCAAACGTCACGGATTTGTCAAACCCATCAACGCATTCAAATTTTGATTTGTTTATGAATTGTTTAGGGCGTTTTTTTAATCACCCACCCATTAGATTTGGAAAACTGCACGATATATAGATATAGAATATTGCAACCATAACATTTTTATTTGTTTATGAATTGTTTAAGGCGTTTCTTAATCATTGCCCGTTTACCTTTGGAATAATGCAAGAAACTTGCATGTATATAATTTTGCAACCAAAATAATTGACTATAGAAATTTGCTACACGGCTTTTATACAAACTTATATTAATTCTTAAATTATTATAAAAAATTACAAACATATTTTAATTTTTTTTAAATATTTTTTTTATTTTAAATATTATGTTAATATTGTGGGATATCCCAGAATATTCAACTTATCGTGGAATTGCTCTTTATATCTGGAAATCTTCCTAATCATATAAATATTTGCAAGTACAAAATCTGGGACACATAATTATAAAGGTTTTTAAATATACCTTAAAATTTCAGACTACAAAAAGTAAACCAGAATGATATCTCGTCATCTCAGATGATATCGCTTAGATTTAGTTGAATGATTTTCGATAGTCATGACATGATTGATATTCATGGAACAAAGAAAAACAAAATGTAGGCTATTGACTTGAGACATTTGTGATAAAGTAGTTATATGATAAACAACATTGATATTTTTTTAAAAACTATTATAATTATTTTTATTATTTTGGTCGGATTCTTCTTTTGTTAATATAATTTTTTGATAAATAACATTATATACAATGCCTCAACTGTTTAATGAGAAATAACACATCCATCCATGTGTGTATACTTAGTTGATAAACCTTGAAAACCTTCGCTAAAAATCTATGTGTGTGAGACTTGGAAAATATTCTGCTCAACAAAGAGGTTTGAGTGCAGTATTCAGATTTGAATGGTTAAAAAAAGAGGTTATATTAGCTCTGTTTGTGGATGGAATAACATTAACATGCATTGGGATTAAGGATCTGGGATGTACAAACACACTTTCACTGAGATCTACAAAAGGGACATTGTAAAACTGTGTACACAATTTGGAGATTTTCTACGCTACTCTAATTCTTCACAAGGGACCTTCTTTGCCATCGTTTTAAATTCTCAGTAAAATTTGCACAAAAATAAACCATACCTCAAGAATTGCTCCATACTGTGATTCAAGTTTTGCTCCATGGTGTTTTAAGGGCTTCATATTCGTCTATTTAAACGCCTTGTTTATGTTTACATTAATATGCATTAGGATTAATGATCTAGGATGTACGTATACATGTCACAAAAATTTACAAAAGGACATTGTCATTTTGCGTACACAGTAAGAGAGATTTTCTATATGTTAATGTAAGAAAGTTTTGTTAGTAAAGATATTTCGATTTTAAACAAAAGACTAGTCATTTATTGTGCCTAAATTGCTTCTTTCTAGGTATTTTCCATCATCTCGGGATTCTGAAGAACCATTTCGATACACTTCCTCTTTTATAGGAATTTTTCACTATGCTTTTGTTGTACATGAGAGGCTCTGCACCA
This sequence comes from Picea engelmannii, assembly GCA_009831015.1. Lineage (NCBI taxonomy): Eukaryota > Viridiplantae > Streptophyta > Pinopsida > Pinales > Pinaceae > Picea > Picea engelmannii. Next base: position 1,965 of record ML792021.1, read on the forward strand.
AGTTTCTTGAATCCATACTAGTTCTTCTTTTATCTGCATACATGTGTTTCTTTTTGGTATACCTCAAAACCTTGAGGTTGCTCTACATATGCTTTTTCTTCAATTACTATATTGAGAAGAATAGTCTTTACATCCATCTGATGTAAATTCGTACCCATGGATACTGCAAGAGATATAATGGCTTAGGTTGAGGTATATCTAGTAACTGGAACAAGATGTCATCATAGTCTTCTCCCTCCTTATAGGAGAATCGTCTAGTTCTAAATCTTCTCCTTGTATCTATCAATGCTTCCATTCATAAGAATTTTTCACAATTTTTCACATACATTACTCTTCATCATAGCCTCCTTCCATTCCTTCTGCTTGACTGCTTCTAGTGGGTTTAAACCATGCTAGGAGTCTTATGATTCTTGGTATAATAACTAGTTTAATTGGTTGTTTTGGATTTTCTTTCTTTGATTGGAATCTTCATGTTCTTCCTCATGTTCCTCTTCAACGTTGGAGTCCGTGGAATCTTCTATAAATTATATGCCCTTCCTTCCTTAAGGTTCCAACTTCTTCCTTTCGTTATAGGAACATAAATGTAGATGGACAACCAAGGGTACTCAAGGATTCTTTTTGAAGAAGACTTTTTCTAGAGTCAGGCTAAACATGTGTTGCTTATCATGGTTGCTAATTCCATTAAGGACATGGACAAGTACTTCATAGTATTCATGTGTTCTTTAATGGATCACATCATTGAGGATTAATGTTCTCTTAATCCTATATTCATGCCTAAATGAGCAATATGCATGCTCTTCTTTTGGAATTCTGCACAGGGTTAGCAAGAGAAGCTCTGTGCGTAGATCTACTGCTGAAGTGTGTAGTAATCTACTTGACTTGCGAAGATTTGTGCCTAAGAAAGCAAGTTGATCTGAAGAAAAGAGGTAAGATCCTAAAGAAGCAAGCTTTGTGCTTTGGTAAGAGAAAGATAAGTATAATTTTTTTTTTCGAAAGCACGAATTTAAGTATGTTTAATATATTTTGTCCTAGTCTGAAGGCTAGGGAACAGTTGAAAGAACAAGTTGATTTGAGTAAATTTAACGGAAATGAAGAAATATATGTTATTCCTATGCATAGAAAGAGTTTTTGGACTAATAATTGGATGCAGGAACCTAGAAAGAACTTTTGCAGATTGCAGGTCCAACACTATGATCCTAAGGGAAGTGTGCAGTACAGAAGAGGTTGGGGAACATTTAAAAGAAAAAGAGGATTGGCATTATGTTATAATTTCAGAAGACTGGGACACCTTGCTAAGGAATGTCCTAAGGTAGGCCCTATTTGTCTTTGTTGTAATATTATTGGTCATGAGGTTGAGGATTGTCCAAGGATTATTGCTAAAGTTGAAAGGATGAACATGAGACAAGAAAACTATGAAGAAAGTCAAGAGACCAAGGGAATATTAGAAAATCATAAAGAGAAAAGGTTAGAGGAAGTTCAGACTATGTTATTACAGTTGAAGGAAACGATGGATGCTTGTAAAGATGTTAGTTTACCGGAGATCCTGAAATCAAAACAGTGCATAAGTGAAAGAATAGAAGACTTCGACATAGACTATGTCTTAGATGAAGAAACACAAGTGAATATTATGACAGAAGAAACTTGGAAAATTTTGGGAAATCCTACTATGGTACCTTCGTTAGGAAGGATAGGCTTGTTTAAGGGAAAGATGATAACCCTATGTGGAAGAGTTCCTAATGTACCTATTATTTTTCATGGAACATCGACTGAAGAGGAATTTGAAGTAATTAAGTTTATTAGGGACAACTCCCATTTTCCACTTTTGTTAGGTAAGACTTGGATTGAGAAGGATCGGATTAGAAGGAAAGCAGAGGAAGAAGCTACAGAAAATAAAAATCAATAACTAAGGGATTTCATAGCTAGAAAAATAGACCGACTAATAGAAGAACAAGAGGATAAGTCGAAGCAATAGAACAAAGTAACAACGCAGGAGGGACAAAAAGAAAGAGAATTATCTATCAAGGTTGAAAGAATGCAAAAAGGTTTGAAGGACCTATCTATTCAAGAAAGAAGTATGTCCACTCAGGAAGTGTTAAGAAAAGGGATACTAACTTCAGAATCCTTGAGGGAATCTCAACAGTGCGAAGCCACTCTGCTAGGGGAAGATAAGAATAAAAATGGAAAGAGGATTCCATAAACAGTTAGAGAGACTCGGATAACATGAAAGAAGGCAAGGAAGTTGAATAAAAAGAAAGCTAAGTTGGAAAAGATACAAGAAGCTACATAGACCAAATGGAAGACTTCGCAGACTGGAACCTCACAGGAGGCAGGTTCGCAGGATTTGAACCTCGTTGGAACATCAGGTCCGCGCAGAATGGGACTTTGCCCTGGCGAAGTTATATGATCGTTGGAGGTGCCCCGGTTGTTAGAATGACACTCTAGAATGGTTAGAAAACACATTTATGGGTTGATGGACCACTTCACATAAGAAAACGGATATATTCGCATTGATGGAAGCATTTCTGGCCATTGGAAGAATTTGTTACGATGCCCCGCTTATTTATCTCGTCGGGCGCTGCGCTGGGACCAATTTTTTCTACTCGTGATTAACTAAGCCAAGCAGAGAATTGTCTGTGTGTCGAGTTGTGATATCTGGAACTAGACCTCATCATTCGTTTGTCTACCTCGCATGTCTGTTTGTCTACCCCGCCTGTCCATTTGTCTACCCCGACCTATCTCTTTAAAAGCTAGAATGTCGGGCGAACTTAGTGAACTGGAGAAGTCTGTCGAGGAGGTCCTTAAGAAGCTAATGGCTGACATAATGATATCTAAATGTATTCAGGCGTCATCGACTAGGGGACAACAGGCTTCCCCTTCGACTAGACGTCATTCCGGCCGTGTTAACCCCACAACTGAGCAATGAAGTAAGCACTGTGGTGATCTGGTTAATGCAAAGCATATCCCGTCGATCCTACCTAATTACATTCCACCTTTGGCTAGCAGTTTTAACCATGACATTATTCCCCATGATTTTGAGTATGTCATGTTCACTGCGTACATTTCGAAAGGTATACGCCTAGTCGGGAGTCAACTAGAACATATCCCGCTATTAAAGAACAACAAATTCAATTTAGGATACCGGAATAACTACACCATGTTGGTGCCCCACCGCTATCTCACGAAGACAATCGGGAAGAAGCCTTGCCTCGTCTCACAACCATGGATTAAGGGGCTAGTGCAGTCCACCATGATGAATTTGATGAAGATCCCACATTTTGGTTGCCACCAGGAGGTTAACGCTTGTGTTAAAATCCTTTTGTCATGCTATCATGGCAGATACTTGTGGCTCGACAAAAGTATTACTGTGGATCTTGCGTTGATCCACCCGATTATAGGCTTAAGTGTGAGGGGACCTGACCCTCAACAGTTTTATCCAGGGAAGGCCTCAGACCATTCCTTGGCACAACACATCAAGGAAGCTTGCAGAGAAGTTGAAAAAGGAAAGTGAGGTTACAAGGTAGCCTCTATGCATGATGGCAAGGTGTGCCTCGCTTGCCAACTCCTAGCTGGCAAGCTCATAAGAAATAATCGCCCCACACAGGTCACCAGGTTTGTGGTGGACCTCGTAGGAAAATGTGTGGAGGGAATGCAGATGAACTGGGCGATCTACATCGTCAATGAGCTGGAGAAGGATTGCCGCGAAGCCTGGGATTTGGGATACAAATTCCATTACAGTTGGCTGATCATTTTGATCGCATTTGTTGCTTGGAAAATGCCTGGAGGAGCCACCTTCCCAGAAATCGAACCCTTGGAGTCGTTGGATGCTAGGCTTTCCACCTTGTGGTACACCAACGACATGATGAAGCAGTGGCAGTCCAATGTCGTGTTTCATGCATATTATTAGGAGTTAAAGGTTGCCATTGAATCATTTTCGCGCATGACACCGCGCACCCTGCACCAGTATAGACCAATAGCAAAGTTTTGCGTTGATCCTCATTTCATCTACATCACTGCGTGCAGAGACAAGAACCAGGAAGAACTACAGTCATACTACAAGCTGACAGATGAAGATATGGAGTAGATTACAAAGGAGCGGCTTGAGGAATTTCTTGTACGTGTCGCTAATGCAGAACTATCTGACACTGACACCATAGGAAGCCCCATAGTCACATGGGTTGATCATGTCGGACAGTCCAATAGGACGAAGAAGAAGAAAAAGAAGGAGGAAGTCCAGGATATAGAGAGCGATGAAGAGGACAATGCTTCTGAAGATAATGGGTCTGGCTTGCCAAGAGGAGGAGAAGACGAAGCAGAAGGACAGGGAGGAGGAGATGAAGGAGAAGAAGGGAAAGGAGGAGGTGAAGCTACCACCCCTCCACTTGAGGATCCCCCCGTTGGGACAGTAACACCGCATAAGAGGAAGGTTTCTCCAAAGAAACCTTCAATAAGGAAGAAGATGCGTGCTAATAAGCCCCAGTTGGAGTCCATGCTCACTGAGGACGACATCAGTCTAGTCTGCAGAGCTATGGAGGACGCTTCCGAGGACTTCTTGCAAAGATATGGAGAGAAGTAGGAGGAGCTATACGGAAGAATTGAGAAGGACTTGAAGGAAGTACATCAACCTATTCACTTGGTCCACGCAGTACCTACTGCACCATTTTCACCTTCCTCGTCACAGACTACAGAATTGGGGGATGAACCAACCCAGTTGAGAAGGATTATGGATGCAACAGAAGCCCGCTTCCAAAAAGCATAGGAAGAAAAGGAGAAGGCTACATACGATTTTAAAAGGGAGAAAGAAGGAGTTTTAACACAATTAAGAGCAGCGCAGGAAAATGTAGCAACCCAGGAAAGAGAGAAAGCAGAGCTCCAGGCGAAGCTCCAGGAGGAAAAACCCTAGCTACAGAGGGAAAAGGAGCAGTTGCTCGCAGAACGAGCCATGGTCAAAGAAGCGGTAAGTAAAGCATGTTTCTCTATACCAGGCTTGGTATAGTAGGACTAGGAGTCGATCGAGGCTCAAGTAGTGAAGCTCGTTGAGACCCTCTAACAACTTCAAGCCAAGATAACAAAATTGGAGGCCCAAGTAGTGTTGAGCACCCCGCAGGAGGTGCGTGACCAGAGGGAGGAGACCACTAAGAACAAAGTAGTAAGGATAAGAGCCCTCGCCACGAAGTGCAAAAAACTAAGTGATAGAAGTGCACAAACATATGAACGCCTCGTCGAGGATCCAGAGATGAGGAAGCTAGAAGCGCAGTTGTAGGAGGTGAAACAGCAGGAATTTTTAGTTCAGGCATAGATGAAGTTGCTCACCGCAGTAGAAAGAATGAAGATATCAAAGGAGAAACGCACAGTAAAACAATAGATCACTACCCTCCAAGGTAAAGTAATGAAAGTCACGCAGAAGCTACAACCTATGCAAGCCGAAGCTTGCAAGGTGTTCAAATAAATTGATGGACATGGCTCACAAATAGATCAAGTGGCTGCAGCAGTAGAACAACGCCTACAGAGCAGATGATCTAGGAGCTCGTTGAGAAAGAAGCTCAAGTGAAGCAGCGAGTCGAGGTAGCTTGAAGTAAGCTCGAGGCCTTCAAAGCAACATTGTTCGAACCTGAGTGACTCAGGATGAGTCACAGGTGAGTGTTGGGGGCTTGTTGGCCCTCAAACAAGTTTTGAGGAAACCTTGGTCAGACTTGGCCCACTTTTGGACTTCGACACATTGTTCGAAGAAGGAGTGCCCAGGCGAAGCCGAGATCGTGGATCTCACCGATTTTGAGGGTTAAGTGGACCTAGTAAAGGTCCTTTAGGTTTTTTATAATGGGTTTTAGGGGATGTCGGCCCATGGGATTTTCCCATGTTTAGGCCTTATTGTAAGGGTTTGTAAGATATAAATAAAGTGAATGTAGTTCTGGGTGAACAGAGTTGCTTTGTGCAAAGGAATGTCTGTATGTGGTCATGATTCTGTAGAGGGTGCAAGTGTTATGATATAGGGTTTTTGCTATGTGCATTTGACCTAGTTTTGGAAGGAGGATCTGGTGCTCAGCGCGCAGATCTCTTGTCTGGTGCGAAGCTTGACTCTGTGGCTCAGTGCACAAGAGTTAATGAATTTAAGATTCAAGCACATAATAAAGAAGGCGAAGCAATTGGTGGACGTAGCCCCATCCTGGAGTGAACAACGTATATCTGGTGTCTTATGGTTTTCTTTGTGCTATGTTATTTATGTCATAAATATGCTTAGTGCTTTGATTACGATGTGTAATAGATAGATTTGTTATTGCTTAAGTGCTTAGGGTAAAGGGATGCTATATATAATCTATAATGCTAAATGTTAAGTGCTCAGGATATGTTATTATTTGTTGTCACTGCGTCAATCCATCTTAGATTATGTTCTGTGATGTTAATAAGGTAAATAAACTAATGCATGTCACTTCCTAAGTGTTAATAGAAGACTCTGTGAAGTGTTAGTATCGTAGATCTGTGTCCCAGCTTGGTTACAGATACCTGTGTTCTGTAACCCCCCTGCTTCTACCTCGGGTTAGATTGTGCCTTCTTCACAGGTGTTTCCGAAAGGGTTGGTGGTTGGGGTTTTGTTGGTGCGTTGTTAAGAGTTGAACCATGGGTCTGCCCCTGTGCCAAAAATGCTCCTAGGTAAATCAAACTTATGCCTCTAATTCTAATGTGCCATAGGCCACAGGGAAAATTTCAGAAACTAATATAGTTTTGGTACAAGCATTTTCAAGATACATAGCAGTGCTCCTTCCCAAACTGGGGATTAATCAATTCCCTTTCCAATAAGGAATTCATCTCCACAAGTCCCAGATTGTCCCTTAAGTATGAAAACCTTTTCATCTTGGACAGAGGCTTTACCAAAATATATGGTATCTAATCATTAGTGGAGATATACTGTAGAACCACTTCTCCCCTATGGACTTTATCACGGAGAAAATAATACTTGATCTCAATGTTCTTCGATCTTTCATGGAACACTGGGTTCTCTGAGAGATTCACACAACTTTGTTTATCACAATATATCATGGTCGAATCCAACACCTGATCAAATAGTCCATAAACCAACTTATGGAGCCACACTGCTTCCGTACAAGCATCACAAGCTTCAATATACTCTGCTTCTGTAGTTTTGAGTGCAACAAACTTTTGTTTTTTGTTAGCCCATGATATCGTGGAAAATCTCAAACTGAAACATATCCAAGAATCACTTCTTACGTCATTTGTACTCCCTACCCAATATAAATCGATAAATCCATGTTGTTGTATATCATAAATCAAACATCCCATGAAGATATTTCAAGTGATGCTTTGCAATTATCAAATGCTCATGGTTAGGTTCCACCTGAAACTATTCCCACAACAAAGAAAATATCTAGATGAGTATTCTCCAAATACATTAATGAGCCATTTAATTATGGATACAGGGATGGGTCTACTGAATCAGAGTCTCTCAACTTCTTCATATCTGTCATCATGGGTGTTTTTCCATGGATTTGCAATCCATCATCTTGGGATTTTGAAGAACCATTTCGATACACTTCCTCTATTATAGTAAGTTTTCACCACGCTTATGTTGTACATTAGGGCTCTGCACCAATTTTCTTGAATCCATATAAGGTTTTCTTCTATCTGCATACATTGTTCTCTTTTTGGTATACCTCAAAACCTTGAGGTTTCTCTACATATGCTTTTTCTTCAATTACTCTATTGAGAAGAATAGTCTTTACATCCATCTAATGTAAATTCCAACCTATGGATACTGCAAGAGATATAATGAATCGGGTAGAGGTATATCTGGTTACTGGAACAAGCTGTCATCATTGTCTTCTCCCTCCTTTTGGGAGAACCCTCTAGTTCTGAATATTCTCCTTGTATCTATCAATGCTTCCATTCATAAGTATTTTTCACAATTTTTCACATACATTATTCTTCATCACAACTTCCTTCCATTCCTTCTGCTTGTCTACTTCTAGTGGGTTTAAACCATGTTGGTAGTCTTATGATTCGGTATAATAACTGGTTCAATTGGTTGTTCTATTTTTTCTTTATTTGTTGGAATCTTCATGTTCTTGCACATGTTCCTCTTCAGCATTGGAGTCCATGGAATATTCTATATATTCTATGTCCTTCCTTCCTTAAGTTTCCAACTTCTTCCTTTCATTATAGGAACATAAATGTAGATGGAAAACCAAGGGTACTCAAGGATTCTTTTTGAAGAAGACTTCTTCTAGAGTCAAGTTGAACACATGTTGCTCTTCACGGGTTCTTTAATGGATCACATCATTGAGGATCATCTCTCTCTTAATCCTAGCTTCATTCCTAAATGAGCAATATGCATGCTCTTCTTTTAGAATTCTACAATCATCTCCCTCCATCTTAGAGAGTCCATGCTTTCGTCTGCATCCTTATCCCTTTCTACAAAGTGTCACTGTCTATTCTAGTTTCCTCTTAACTACTGACTTCTTTTTGGTCTGACTCCTTCTGGGTTTCCTCAAGTTTGATTTTGATTGTGGCTCATCTAGTAGTAGTTACTTATATACTATTTTAATAGCTTCGATAGGGATTGTCACCAAAGGTTTTCAATGTACTTCATCCTTTTCAAATACATTACTAGTAGTCATCGTAATGGAAATCCTTATCTTGTTCTTCTCCCATAGGTATTGTTTCATTGACACTGACCATCTTATCTTCTAAGAAATAGATACACATGATATGTACATGAACTATGTAAACATGGTATGTACAAGGATTATGTTACAGAAGAATATTGTTACCTTGACAAGTATAAAAAGTTTCCTTCGTCTTGCTTGACTTTCTTTGAGGGTTCCTTTTCTTTGGTAATTGTTACTTCATGTGTTTCCTTCATTTTCTTTAACTCGGGACAATTGTTCTTGTAGTGACCATATTTTCGACAGTTGAAGCTTGTATTTTTGACATATCATTTTCTTGATTTGGTTTCTTCCTTGAGCCAAACTTCTTCTTATTCCTAAATTTCTTAAACTTTATTGTGTAGGCTTGATCATCGTCTTTATTTTGGGATTTCTCTTTTGCGCTAATCCTTTATTCTTATTGTGCACAACAAGTCCAAAGTTCTTCAAATGTGGGATACTTATTTCTTGTGTTCATGCTTGCAGAAAATGCATCCCATGTCTTGGGAAGGCCATTAAGTACGATATTTACTAGTTCTTTTTCTGAAATGATTTCCTCCAATAGATTGTAGTTTATCTCATAAATAAGAGATTCTTACAAAGTATTATGTTATGGTGTCATCATCATTCATCTTTAGGTCACGGAGCTCATTCTTTAGACTCATTACTTGTCCAATATTTATGACTGAGAAGAGGTTAGTTAAGGCATCGTACATCTTCTTAGATGAGTCAAGATGATAAATGTCGGGTATCAAATGGTCCTTCACAGATTCCACTATGATACTCATAGCATTGATGTCATTGTCCTTGAACTTCTCCATAACTGCAACGTTCTGAGGTTCTTTCTCTTTTCCTGCTTCAAACCGTGGTTCCATGTTCTTCCCTTTCACGATATCCAACACTTTATTCTTGGCAAGGATGAGGTCAATCCTTGTCTTCCATGCTTTGAAGTTAGAAGCCCCTTCTAACTTGTTTTTTGACTTCATAGAGTAAGTGATGACTTCTTTGACTCGGTTAACCTTTGACTTTGACTTGGTCAACCTTTGACTTTGACCAAAAACTAAAACTTGACGCCTTGGTTTGCTGAGAGTACCAGGAGGTGCGCTAGGCTGGGGCACACTAGGTTATCCAGGAATTAGGTCAAGCGCTTCACTTAAGGTGCCTCAACATGAGGGTTAGTGTTTAGTTGCTGCAACAAAAGTTGTGACTGCAACTGCAGCTGAGAAAATCCTCCCAATCTACCTTCCAGTGGTTAGAGTTATCTTATAAGTAATAAATTTGGCATAGTTAACTTTTGGTATTATTTCAAGTGGATGTTATTCCATCAATAGTGTAAAAATATTTCAAAATTGACCTGTAGAATAAGGTTTATTTGAGTAATAAGTTATAACTAACAGATATAAAATAACACAACCACATAAGTATAAATGGTTGATATACTCCGATAGTTTTGAAAAGTAGATAAATTTCATGCTCCTAGATAAAATTGAAACACCAAACCCAAATCTATTTGAATAAGTCAATCACTCTATGGAGTGAGTGACTTATTCAACATCATGCCTGATTACTTAGATGGAGTATGGCTTCGAGAGATGATGCAATTAATGCTATCAGATGATACTAATAGTTATGATGGTGCTCATGATTTGACCATGAGATATCATGTGTGGCTATGATGATTCTACCGATTGAATGGTTTGTTTGTGCTCAAGACCATTGCATTTAATACCTCAGTAGCTAGGAGGGAGTGTTGATATTATGGTAGTTGCAGGAGGCATTAACCTCTACATGTAACCTTGATGAGACTAGAATATTTCGGGAAGAAAGAGAAACCCTAAAACGTTGGATAATAACCCTAGGAGACAAGTCGACTCAAGAGAATATTTATTATTGAGTTATTAGCCTCTAGAAGTAGAAGTTAGCCCAGTTAGGTCACTTGGAGGACTATAAATAAGAGGGTGCTAGAGATCATTTGTCACTCTCACTCTCACAACTGCATAAGACTAGTGGTGCACAAGTTTGGAGAGAAGCTGCAACTGCAGCTGTTGCAACTGGCATTTCAGTTTTGGCTTGGAATTTCTCTTTGGTTATGTTTTGGACTTTTTTCTTGGTACGCTAGCTCTAGAGAGATGTATGCTACCTTGGTTGGCTATGGGTTCTAGGGTTTGCTTCCAAAATTATTCTCTCTGTCAAGGTTAAGGTGCTTGGTGGTGGCCTTTGTGCCTATGGTTGGGTGACATTATTGCTTTATTGTCATGTGTAATCTAGGATCGAATTACGCATCTACTTCAAAAATGTTTTCTTTTGATGTCGCCTTGATGTCGTTTTCGATAAATATATTGTTGTGCAATGAGATTTATTCTATGTTTGAAAATTACAAAAGATTTATTATTTATTTGAAATATTTTTTGAACAAGAGGATATTGAAGATATTGATTATTGTTCATTGAGATTCATTTTGATTTATTAAATTTTAATAAAATTGATAATTAATTGATTTGTTTTAATATCTTGTTTATGTTGATGTTTTTCGTAGTTGTGGGAGGTATTCCCTCGTGGACAAATTTTCTTAGAGAAGAATAATATACCAAGAATTCAAAGGAAGACCATTGAACAATTGAAGAAAACCTCGAAAGAGAAGTCGACCCACAGAATAATAATAAAGTGGAGATATACTTTCTAGAAAGAGAAGTTGGCCCATAGGAAAATAAGAAAGTGGAAATATAATTTTGAGGAAGAGAAGTGGGCCCAAAGAAATAATAAAGTAAATTTGAAGACCCAAAATAAGAAGTCGACCCCATGCAGGCACCCAGATTAGTATAAGTATAGGGCTCGATCACTTCATTTGTACAGACACACAATTTTCCTTCTACAGTGTGCACTAGGTAGTTGCAGCTGCAATTGTAGCAGTTTCACTATTTATGGTTTATGGTTCTCTTGGAGAGTGCACCCCACTTGGGGAAGGATATTCTTAGTGGATGTTGGTGATCTCTATTGTGCGTTACCTTTAGAAGAGTTGCGCTAAGTTTGTGTGGTACTTCCTAGTTGTTTCGTGCTAGTAGCAATTGCAATTGCAGTTACCAGTTGTGCCAGTTTTGTGGTGTGTTATCTTGATCTAGTGATGCACATATCTTGCACCAGTTCTGTGGTGACTTAGTTGTCTACCCTCACTAGGGTTTGGAAAGAAGAAGAGATTAGTATGTTTTATCATGTTTTCTTTATTTTTGGTTTGCTCTTGTGAATAGAGCTTGTTCATGGTTGTATTGAAATATTAGAAAGATTCTCTCAAAGAAATTCTGGTTGGGTTTTTCTCTAAGTTTGGGGTTTTCCTAGGATAAATCAGTGTGTCCTCTTGTGCTTGTTTATCAATTGGTTATATATTTTATTAAATGGTTATTTAATGTTAAAAGAAGATCAAAATTCTATGGTAAATCTAATGTTAACAAAACTAATGAAAATCTAACATGGTATTAGAGCAGATTTCCTTTAGAACGGTAGAACCATTGGAAGGAAGATCTTGAGATTTACCACTACACAGACCTAGACTTGCCAAGATCGTTGAGCACTTATCATAAAGTTGTTGGGACAAATTCCCTCATAAATCAACTTACCTTTCCCTAGCGCACCTGCTACATCTCTCAGATTGATTTTCAGTAAAAAATCATTTTTTTAGGGTTTTAGGCTTTCTGAACATTGAACCTACTAATTCATATTTCTAACTTCTTCTCGTCAATGTAATGTCTCATTATAATACAAGTTGGATGGTTCACTTTTATATAAGATGAGGGTGTTTGTAGGAAACACTTGGAAAAAGGACATTTATCCAAGTCGTGACAGTAGATCCAAAGGGATCTTAGATCTAGTGCACTCATAGGAAGTCCAAGAGTTGGAGGCAATAGTGACAATGTCTCCTACAATATATGAAAACTCAAATGGGAAAACAAAAACTAGACTCCAGTTTTTCATATTAGGTTTTCAATTTCATATTGTTTCAGCTTAAGTAAGTGTTGTAACTAGAATAACAGACTTTAGATTTCTTTATTGATATTACTATCAAATGTTTAGTAACTCTTGAATATTGTTGGTATGATGATTATTAAGTAAATTCTCATTGTTAAATATTAATTATGAACTTGTTTACAAGATAAATTGATCTTCTCTAGGAGATGTTCGTGGTTGTTGACCTTGTTCCAGGAAGGTTATATTGTAAATTCCATGGAGATTACCATGGAGATGTTGTTGTTCTTGATTCTTTTTCCAGGCAAGTTACCATGGAGGAATGATTGGTCACAACACTAGAAGAGTGTTTTTCTTATTTCTTGTTATTGTATTTTGTTTTGGCTCTTGTTCCAGGTAGGTCTTGGGTGATAGCTTAGAGAAGGAGCTATTGTGATGATTGTTCCTGTTCTTGTTTTTATTATTATTATTATCATAGGAATGTTGTTCTTGTATGTTAGAATAAAAGGTGTGCTTGTTTCACCGTAGACAATATCTCAATATTTTCACCCAACCATAGGCACAAATGCCACCCTCGAGCACCTTAACCTTGACAGACAAAATAGTTTTGGAAGCAAACCCTAGAACCAATACCCAACCAAGGTAGCGTAGCTCTCTCCAAAGCTAGCGTACCAAGAATAAAGTCCAATCCATAACCAAACAAAAATTCCAACCATAACCAAATAGAAAGTCTAGCCATAACCAAATACCAAGTCACCAGTGCAGTAGTTGCAACTCTCCTCCATTCATGCACACCACTTGTCCTTATACAATTGTGAGAGTGAGTGTGACAAATGAGCTCTAGTGCGCTCTTATTTATAGTTCTCCAAGTGACCTAACTGGGCTTACTTCTACTTCTGGAGGATAATAATTTAATATAAATTATTATCTTGAGCCGACTTGTCTTCTCAGTTATTTCCTAACCTTCTAGGGTTTCTCTTGCTTCCTAAAATATTCTAGACTAGTCAAAGGTTACACGTGGAGGTTAATATCTCCCGCAACTACCGTAATATCAAAACTCCCTCCTAGCTAAGGAGGTATTAAAAGGAAATGGTCTTGAGCACAAAACATACCATTCAACTGGTAGCATCATCATAGCCACATAGGTTATCTCATGATCAAATCACGAGCACCATCATCACTATCCAACTAGATAGTCTCCATGGCAATCAGAACAATGCCATCCAATAGAACACGACTGTGTTTATTCATAGTAGTATACAACTACTATCCAATGGTATACAACCACTCGTAGTAGCACACTTCTACTAACCAGTGACACAATCACTACCAGTGGATCATATCCACCACAATAGCATACAACTATTGTCCAGAGACATATAGTCTCTACAAAAATCATATCATCTGATATCAACCTGCATAAACAATATCATGATACAAACTGATTCATCTGGTCCATTCTTCCACTCATATCTGTAAGATATGGAAGAGCATATGCCCTTGGAAAGTTAAACATCAACCATAGGATATTTGGACTATTCTTCCCAAGCATAGAAGAATAATTGTCCCTGATTTATGAACCTCGACCATTCAACCTAACTGGGCCATTCTTTCGACACTAATCACAGTGCAACCTGGAGAGAATAAGTCTTCCCAGGGAATGACTGTCCCTGATTATTGAACCTAGACCATTCAACTTAACTGGGCCATTCTTCTGGCACTAATCACAGTGGAACCTGGAGAGAATGAGTCTAGCCTAGGGAATGACTGTCCAAACCATTTCCTATGGAAATGACAGTCCTGCACCAACCTCCTATATTGGACCATTCTTCAAAACTTCTCACAATTTTAAACTTCGAAAGAATGACTGCCCAGATAGGCAGACCATTCTACTTGACCACTTCTCATAGTGAATTCCAAGGAGAATGAATGTCCTAGACCATTCCCCCACACTGGCCACAAGGGGAATCGTTGTCTATGGTACATCAACAATCTGTTGGACCATTTTCGTTACAAAAATGATTTTCCATTCTGGACCACTTTCCGACCTCGAAAATCACTATCCGTTGGAAATCATGGACCACTTTCCGGACTGGAAAGTGACTACCCAACTTGGACCATTTTCTGAACTGGAAAATGACTACCCATATTTCAATAACATATCAGTGCTCCTTCCCAACCTAGGGAGCAATCACTTCCCTTTCCAATAAGGAAGTCATCTCCACAAGTCTCAGCTTGTCCCTTAAGTATGCAAACCTTTTCATCTTGGACAGAGGATTTAAAAAAATATATGTTATCTACTCATCAATGGAGATATATTGGAGAACCACTTCTCCCCTCTGGAATTTATCACAGAGAAAGTAGTACTTGATCTCAATGTGCTTCGATATGTCATGGAATATAGGGTTGTCTGAGAGCTTCACACAACTTTGGTTATCACAATATATCACGGTCAAATCCAACACCTGATCAAATAGTCCTTAAACCAACTTATGGAGCCACATTGCTTTCGTACAAGCATCACAAGCTGCAATATACTCTGCTTTTGCAGTGTTGAGTACTTCATAGTATTCATGTGTTCTTTAATGGATCACATCATTGAGGATTAATGTTCTCTTAATCCTAGATTCATGCCTAAATGAGCAATATGCATGCTCTTCTTTTAGAATTCTGTAATCAACTCCCTCTGTCTGAGAGAGTCCATGCTTTTGTCTGCATCCTTCTTGTTTTCTACAAAGTGTCATGGCCTATTCTAGTTTCCTCTTAACTATTGACTTCTTTTTGGTCTAACTCCTTCCGGGTTTCTTCAAGTTTGATTCTGACTGCGGCCCATCTTGCAGTGGTTACTTATATACGATTTTAATAGCTTCCATAGAACAATATTGTTACCTTGACAAGTATAAAAAGTCTGCTTCGTCCTGCTTGACTTTCTTTGAGGGTTCCTTTTCTTTGGTAATTGTTGCTTCATGTGTTTCCTTCCTTTTGTTTAACTCAGGACACTGGTTTATGTAGTGACCATATTTTCGACAGTTGAAGCATTGTATTTTTGACATATCATTTTCTTGATTTGGTTTCATGAATTTCTTGAACTTTGTTGTGTAGGCTTGATCATCGTCTTTCTTTTGGGATTTCTCTTTTGCGCTAATCCTTGATTCTTCTTATGCACGACAAGTCCAAAGCTCTTCAAATGTGGGATACTTTGTTCTTGTGTTCATGATATTATGGTGTCATCATCATTCATCTTCAGGTCATGGATCTCATTCTTTAGACTCATTACTTGTCCAATATTTATGACTGAGAAGAGGTTATTTAAGGCATTGTACATCTTCTTAGATGAGTCAAGATGAGAAATGTAGGGTATCAAATCATCCTTTACAGAGACCACTATGATACTCATAGCATTGATTTCATTGTCCTTAAACTTCTCCATAACTACAATGTTCTGAGGTTCCTTCTCTTTTCCTACTTCCAACCATGGTTCCATGATCTTCCCTTTCACGATATCCAACACTTTATTCTTGGCAAGGATGAGGTCAATCCCTATCTTCCATGCTCTGAAGTTAGAAGCCCCTTCTAACTTGTTTTCTGACTTGATAGAGTTAGTCATGACTTCTTTGACTTGGTCAACCTTTGACTTTGACTTGGTCTTTGACTTTGACCAAAAACTCAAACCTGATGCCTTGGTTTGTTAAGAGTACTAGGAGGTGCGCTAGGCTAGGGTGCACTAGATTATCCAGGAATTAGATCAAGCGCTTCCCTTAAGATGCCTCAACACGAGAGTTCGGGTTTAGTTATTGCAACAAAAACTTTGATTGCAATTGCAAGTGAACAAATCCTTCCAATCTACTTTTCAAATGTCAAATAGAAAAAAAATAAAAAATTATACATATAATTAATAAATAAGTGTAAAACATAAAAGAATTTGAAATGTTATACTTATTTTTAATTAAATTTTTAAAGTAAATGCTATCAAATTTTCAAATACAATTCAACATGTTAAATAGACTTTAAAACAAATAAACATTGCATATGCCAAATAAAAAATGGACAGTGTTTAATGTTTTAATATAAATGAAGAAACAAAAAAAACATGTAATTGCAATAGAGTACAATCCAATTCTGTTAATTTTTTAAATAATGACTTAAAATCACCAACAATCCTGTGAGAAACAACAAATGTAATTGCAATAGATTACAATACAAATATTCCACACCAACAATCCTGTTAACTTTTTAAATAATGACTTGAAAACAAATCATACATATTTACATGCAATGTTGATTGGACGAGACAGAAACCGCCACTGCATGTATTGACAGTAATGTTGTCGATCTGTTTGTTGTGGCCTCATTTTTCATTTTTGGTGGTTTATTTTGTTCATTTTTTAGTGGTTTATTTTGTTCATTTTTCATGTGCAACACTAGCTTTTCAAACATAAACTAATATAGTTTTGGTACAGGCATTTTCAATATACATATATTAACATTGTTGTAAATCAAACTTATGCCTCTAATTCTAATGCGCCACAGGCCACAGGGAAAAACAGTTTATTGTTGGATGCCTCTAATGTCATAGGGGAAATTTCAGAGGCAATTCAATTGCATTTTGGTGTCCCTCTAATTCCCAAGTCGACACGGATTTGAGGTTTCTGAATTCATAACCCAAATCTCAAAAGAAAAATTCTAAGACTCATCAAATCAAGAAAAGAGAATTTGGCTATCTCTAAGGAAATTGACAAGACTGCCGTGACTTCTCCCTTGATATGCAAGACGATCGAAATGCATAAGGGACAGAGGGATTGGCTAATAGAGGAAGCCATCTCCGGTGATCGCATATGGAAGAAGCATTCTGTACGCTCAAAATATCTTCTCAATTGTTTGAGGTTGAATCCTCTCAGTTTCCTGGTTAAATTTCCCAAATTTACGAAGAATCTCTGCCGCTGAATTAATGGAGGACAGATCATATTCACATGACAGCGAGAACAGTGGCGTCTGTGGCTCTTGATAGCTGCTGTTCCAATACGAGATTCCGTTACTCGTATTGGAACAGCAGCCAGAGCTACGTGCTGACCAAGGGGTGGAGTAGGTTTGTGAAGAACAAGAAACTGGAAGCCGGCGACATTGTTTCGTTTCACAGAGGATCAACGACAGCTGGAAACGCAGGCCGTCAGGTCAGGCCCCCAGTCAACATCCCTCCTCTACGGATCCCCCAATGGATGCTACAGGTTCCCTCCAAACGGCCGAGTACGAGAGACCAATCGATAGCGGAAGAAAGCATGACGTCCTGCGGCCAAGATCTACGGCAAAAAAATAGCCACATGTCGACGATCGGACGGGTAAGATCTACGGCCCGAAAAGACCCATGTGTCGACGATCGGACAACCTAGATCTACGGTCCGAAATAGGCCACATGTCAACTATCGGACGGTCTAGATCTACGATTTGAAAATTGCCATGTGTTGATAATCGGATGGCTCAGATCTACGGCCAGTATAGGGCCACCTGTCCAAGATCAGATGGCTTAGATCTACGGCCAGAAGGCTGCCACATTTCGCACATGATCAGCCCAGATCTAGGGTCAGTATTTTGCCACATGTCCAAGATCATACGGCTAAGATCTACGGATTGGAGGAGACCACATGGCGACGATTGAACGACCCAGATATGTGGCCAGAAAATAGCCACGTGTCGAAAATCCGATGGCCAAGATCTATGACCAGAAGAGTACCACGTGGCGAATATCGGACGACCCAGATCTACAGTCAGGATAGTGCCACGTGTCGAACATCGGACGGATTAGATCTACAGCCAGGAAGGAGCCACATGTCGAACATCATACAGTCCAGATTTACGGTCTGGAGAGGACCACGTGTCAAAAATTGGACATTCCAGATCTATGGCCTGGAGAGCACCACGTGTCCACAAGAGGATGGTCTTGATCTATGGTTGTGAAAGTGTCATGTGTCAACAATTGGATGGCCCAGATCTACGCTCTGGAAACAGCCACATGTCAACAATCAGACGACCGAGTTTTCATACCATAAGACGAAAATGGTACGAAACTTGCACAGATCCGACGGCTACAATGGCACGGATCCTACCGCCTGGAAAGAGACACGTGGAACAGATTCTATGGCCTGGAAGTCGATCTGACGGCCGCTGTGGTGTTTGTTGTGGTGATCGTCTTTATGATTTGGAGGTCGTTTGCTACGAAGGGCGGCCGGAACCGTCACGAAGGTAGGGACAACCTTACTTTCACCAATTTGCCATCCCCAGCCTCCAATGTAATAGACAGACTCTCTTTCACTGACACTCGAACCCGCGACATTTTCATCAGCTTTGTTTTCGGCCACCTACAATAGGGCGGATCGCATTCAGGAGACCCAAAAAATCCATTCTGAATCTTAAACATACTTTTTTCATTTGCTAAGCATTTTATATCGATTAATCTTCTTTAATATATTTCGGTAGTATCATCACATGTTTAAGGTTGCTCAGAATATGCCGATGTACATAGTTCTGTTACTAAGATTTTAATTGGAGGAGTGTCGTGTTGGAAGAGTTTGATATAAAATTAATAAGAAATGTCAATTAGATTACGTTAAACTTTCTTTTTAATGGGTTATTTGAGATAACCTTTTATTGATTAAATATCATGAGTAATAACACTTTATTAAAATAATTTATTTATTTATTTTAAAATAATTAATCAAAATATATGACATAATAATAATTAAATTAATATTTAATTGATATAATTAAATTGATTAAATTATCATATTCTTTAATTAATCTAATCTAATTCTAAAACATCTTCAAAATAAATAATCAAAGTGATAACTTAATACTCCTTAATTAATTTAACCTAATTCTAAAACATCTTCCAAATAAATAATCAAAATGATAATTTATAAATAATCAAAATGATAACTTAAATTCATTTAAATTGATCATTTGAATATCAACTATCAAAATGACAACCAAAATTGATCATTTGAATATATAACTTCTTGTATATCATGTAGTCTTTGAACTTTCAATAAAAGTTATATAAGTACTTAATAATACGTTTTCTTTATACTTTTCTAAGATTGGATTTTATAATTGGATTTTATAATTATATTTTAAATAATTTAACTAAAGGTTATTATATATATATATATATATATATATATATATATATGAACTTTCAATAAAAGTTATATAAGTACTTAATAATACGT
>ML792021.1:48098-77517 GCA_009831015.1 Picea engelmannii
TATACTTGTGCATTTATGTTATGAGTATTCTGGTATTATTATGCATGCAAGTATATGTTGTAGTCTGCATAACTCTATGCATATTCAAAACAATTTTATTTTAATTAATGGTATCATAGTTGGTAATTTCATGGGGCATTGCCCAGCTTGGGGCTGAGAATTCTACTATGTGGTATCAAAGCAAAATTTTGTTGTTTTGTTGGTAGAGGGAACGTTGCAATGTGGTAACAAGACTTAGTTAGGAGGTTGGGTACGTTACAACTCACATATATCTTCCTAGCATGCCCAAGTGGGCTCTATTTTTTCATATGGAATTCCCAAAAATGATATCTTCTGTTGCATCACTTGCACTTAGGTAAGAATAGGTATCGATCTAGCAAATTCCTTATTCCATTTCATCATTTATTTTTAGTCTAGATTATCTTTTCTTTCATGGTAGTTGGACTTACTTACATCTCATTTCATAGAATAACTATTTTTTTACTTCTATAGTAGTTAGATTTGCTTATCCCCCATCCCAATATTCTTTGCTTGACATGCATCTATGTTTCTTACTCTCTCTTTTCTCTTTGTCTTATGTTTGTTTGTTATCATAGATCACCTAAACACAAGCTTTGTAGCCTTTCTTTGCATCAATTGTTGGGGCCCATGGGACTTCATGACAAGATTTAGTCATTATGACCATACCTGTGAAGAAATCCCTCATGATGACAAGGCATAGCCTCATGCTACAATCTTTAGAAAGAACCTTCCTCCATGTGTCATTACTTTGCAATTTTTGCTGCACATTTTATTTTCACTATCTTCCATAACTTTGTTGCGTGTTGCCTCCTTCTTTACAACTTACTATTGTTCCATCTCATGGATATGAACTCTTGCAAGGGGGAAATATGTAGCGAATGGATTTTTCACCTTAGCACTTGCATGTGCCTAACCATTCAAAGGTACTACAATGTGTTCTACTTTTGTGCTGTGATACATGATTTGCCCGATGATGACTTGGTTACCTCTCATCCTTTATATGATGATTCTTTTATGATGGATGACTCTCACTTGAGTTGTATTTCCTTTGTTTAGATATGAAATCTTTTTGGGATGTCTAATCCTTAGGCAGGGTCCCATATTTCCTCTTCTCTTATCCTTCTTCATTCACTGTCGGTTTGACTCTTTTAGATCCTTTGGGGTGTTTGGTTAGCGGTCTTCGCTTATTTTTTGGGTCCTGTTTGGGATCCAAATCCTTTATACGGCCCATAGTTGGCCCAAAAATGCTTCATTTATGATCTTAAACCACCCAAATCCATTTGGGTATGCTTAATTGGTGGTCCATAGGGTTAAACCTTCCTTAACCCTTCATTATTTCTCAGTGCCAAGTGTATTGTGACTTCCTTAGATTGTTTTACATCTATAAGGTGCAACATGGGGACATAACATGATTTGTGGGAAAAATAGTTCTCACAGTACATGCTCTTGAACTCATGATTCATGTTCCAACCACATGGTATGATTCCTTCATATGGAATGTTATTCCTAATGACTAGTCCAATGTTCACATATTCTTTGATGTCATTTCTTTGACTATTCATATTGTTCCTTTCATTTTTGTAAATCATCTTCAAATCTTCTTTCCTCTCATTTTATTTAAGGTACACTACTATATTTGTGCCAAATATTAATTTATCTCTATAACTCATTTCCCATGTGTTTGCATTGCTTGTTCATATCATCTCTAACATTTGTATATGTATATCCTACTTTTTCTCTATTGTCTTGTTTGAAGGCTTATTATATTGTTCTAGGGCATCTTCATTGCATTAGTCCCATCCTATGCCTCGGACATTTCAAATCTTCTTCTTCAAGGGAGGTTCCAACACAACTAGGGAAAGAGAGTTACCACCTTTCTTAGGGAACTTTGGGTCACAATACAACACTTCATTGTTTCATCATTTATGGTAGCTCTAGGTGTTTTTATTGCATTGTATTGGAGATTGAATAATGTCTATTTTGTAGGAAGGTGCATTAGCATGAGCATGTTTGTTTGAGTGGAGAAACCATATTTTGGAGGCTTGTGCCAACTCTCATATTTAAATCAAGCAACGTCAACACCTACAACACCATTTTTCCAGGTGAGTTCCTTCATTTTTTTTTGTTTCATCTTCAACAATTGGGTTATTATCTCATTGAAGGAGACAGTTAAATTAACCCTACTTAGTTTAATTTCCTTTTATCTTTTATTTCTTGTTTATATCTAATTGAATTACCCTAATTAATCTATAGTCTTAGGTCACATAATCATACCTAAAACTCTAATTAACCTAGTGATCTTCCCTCTTTTCTTCCTATTCCCCCCTCTCCTAGGGTTTCTTAGATTTCCCTAAAATTGAGTGGAGACTCCATTCTCTCCATCCTCCTTGTGGTAGTGTGGTGCCCCATTCTAGCCTTCATGCTACAATTTCCTCTACTAATAGACACAACACACCACTTTCCTATAAAATTTGGCTACTAGAAGGTGCACCAAAACTATCATGCATTGAAGAAAATGGTATAAATTGAAAATGAATGGAATGCACAAAGAGTTGTGTTTGCGCAATGCTGGATCCACTATCTTATGGGAATATCATGATAATTATTATGTTCTCTTCCTCCCCAAACAACAACTAGGACACATCTACGAGCACATCATTTGGTTGTGCCTCCATGCCAATGTTCCCATCCAATGATATGTTAGAGTTATCTTTAAATGCAACCCTCTCTTGCAATATTTTCAATGAGTTGACCTACACACATGCATCTAGTCACTATCTCCATTTTCCCATCAAATCCCATAGAATTCTCCCCACTTTCTCATTGCCTTGTTGGACACTCTTTTAACATCAAGCCTCTATCTTCCAAAGAACATTTATACCTTTCCCCTCTTCTCCACATACTCTTTAACTCCCTCAATCTCAGCTCATTACTCCTTTATGCACTAACCTCTCTTCTCAAGTCTTCACTATTCTCTTTGATTGCTTATTAAAATAAATTTTATTAAGTATCATGAATTAGTATACATTCCTCCTTTTATTAAATTTATCTATACATAGGTCTTCTTTTAGTCAAATATTTTCACTTTTAGATGGTGTCTATGATTTAATACTTTGGATCCTCTTGAATGTGCATTATGTTCCTAAAGAACTTAATGAGCACCTGGGGAATGTGATTTTTTTGTTTGTTCCTTGAGACCAACAATTCTCACTTCTAAAGCCTTTTCATGCTTTCCTTGTTCTTCTATGTTGATATTAGCAATGATTTATTTAGTGCCTTTGTTTTCAACCTATACTTTCTCTTCTACTTGCTCAATTTTGATTGATGTGCTTAATGTTTGTGCTCAAGTCCTCCACTAGTAATGATTTACTCAGTGCCATTTTTTTCAACTTACATCACTTTCTCTTCTACCTTGTTTTTCATTAATTGAAAGATGAGAAACCCCAAGTCAACTCTATCAAGGAGAAAGCCTAGTGTTCCAATTCATTGGAAGATGATAAGCCTAGATGAGCAATATATAACACCAAGATTGCAATAATTGCACCCAAGAATGCAAATGTAAGACCATTTTTATATGATTCCCCCATTTTTGTCTAGAAAATCTTACCATTTCTTTATCTTCTTCCATTTTATCTTCATTTTTCTCTATATCATTTTTGGAATGCCCTCAATATCACAAAATTGGTGCAATTAGGATCCATGTAGATGGATTTATTGGTTTCCTAGGAGGGGCCACATAATTGTTGTCGCTAGTATGGTTGTTGTTGTATTTATGGTGAGTTTTGATGTTTCACTAATGCTACATCATGAACAAGTTTATTTATTAGCTTGGTATTTTTCATCTTCTTCAATTTAGATTCTATAAATGTGACTTTGTTCTAGTTGATTTCTCTCACAAAAATACAAACACAAAGAAAGACCATAGATTTGTGGTAAGACAAGGCACAAAATATATAGATATACAACCATTAATACAATGACAAAATTAAGGGTTTTGAAGTTGTAGCATGAATACTCCTTGAGTAGAGTAGATGAGCGTGTTACAACATAGAGTTTGTGGGTTTGGCCACATTGTGGTTACATGGGCCTTGTTATCGCAAAAAGTGTAGGTTGGGAAAAGCTCGACCAAATTCACAAGAGTGTGATAAATATGGGGTTACCTACCCACTGTCACCTTAGATAGACACTCCCCTTGCTTTTGTGGTGATAGGTCGCCACAAGGGGGGAATCCTAGTGATCCTAAGTGGATATGAGACGAAAAGTGAGAGAATGGTCAATGGATCCCCTATAGTTCAAGATTGGAAGTGAGGAAAAGGATTGGAAAAGGTTCTTGTTGTTGAAGGATGGTTACTAGAGTATGGTGTACCTGCAAGACAATGTCAAACCTGCCCAGAACAAGACACAAGATAGAAATACAAGCCTTGAATCAAAGGGGAACATGCAAGAAACCTTGTTGTCCCAAAATTGCAGCAATACGTCAGATTTATATCAACAAATAAAGCTAGCAAATGGATGCAAAATATATTTCCAAAAGTCAAGTAAAATATATTAGGAACTAAGCTAGAAATGACTAGTTTAACTTCCATTGAATAGAACAAGACTTTAATGGAATTTAGGGCTGTTTATTAGATGTTTTCAATAAATTATTATAACAAACAAGTGGTTGCAGCAAATAATTGCTACAACAACAAAATATAATCACTAAAATCAACAAACAATCCACCCAAAATATAGCCAATGAGAAGTAGATTAGTTATGGCAGCTTGCACACAAATTTTAATGGTAAAATAGTGAGAAATGAAAGAGTTTAAGTGTTTTTTTATGCATCCCTAATGGTTGTAGCATTAAATTGATTACAAAAATAGAATTACAAGGCTAATCTAGACACCCTAGTGGCTCAAGAAAGCTTATAGCACTAGGAAAAGATTCCAATTAGAACAAAAGCAATATCTCGTAATTTCACATATACCAATGCAAATTAAACTAGTGCCTTGCCAATTGGGTTATGGAGTCCCTTGTGTAGGGTTAGATATACTACTTCTCTAGGGACGTAAGCCCTTTTACTTCCTAGAGCAAGTAAATCCAACAAGGAAAGTCTAGGAGGCTGTAAGCCCTTTTACTCCTTCTAGCAACCTTTGTAATAACTTATCCAACAAAAAATATGATAGACTTGGTGGAGGGTGTATTCCCTTATACTCCTCCAAGGATTTAGACAAGAATAACCATGAAATAAGAGAGAAACACCAACAATATGTAGAAATTCCTTACCAATTCCAAAGCTAGAAAGATAAACCCTCATCTACCAAGTATATTCCATCACAAATCAAGAACAAACACCAAGAGAGATAACACACCACTTTTCTTCCAAGAGACAAGTATCAAGCATCCAAAATTTGCGCAAGAGAGAGACATGTGATTTACCCAAAGAGGAAAAAAAATTCAGCCAAGCTTATGTAATTCTCAAGTGAGATCATATGTCCAAATGAAAAGAGCAAGCCACTATTTATATGAGGTCTTGCCAAAATTGTTTTTCCTCATAGCTAGGGTAAACCACAATTTAGGGAGGCCGACCTCCTCTAATTTCCCCTTTACAAATTAAAATTCAATTTGACATAAAGAAGAAGCCCTAAATGATGATGTCATGTCCTTTAGGGGTGACATTTTGGCATTTTTAGCAAGTCCTTGAGATTTTGAGGGAGACGTTGGGCCTCCAAAGGCCATGTGCCACCTCACCAAGTGCTCTAGTCCATCAACCATTCCCTACCACCATCATCACCAAACCCTAGCACCAAGTGTGACGTCACGCCCTAAAAAAATACATTTTGAGCCTTTGAGGTCAAATGTTGGGAAATAGGGGGCCAGTATTACTTCTTCTAGGTGTCCTCTCATGCCTCTAAAGGCAACGTTCACCATCCAAATTTCCAAGGGGAGGGTGTGAAACATCCATCTTGTGGGCTCCATTCCCTAAGTGAAGGTCCAAGTGACCTTGTGCCTTTGTGAAATGACTTCCACTTGTCAAGGCCCTTCAAAGACAAGAAAATTCACCCTCCAAGGGCTCAAAAGTCACAAGCATCATGTCAAGTAAGCCATATATAATAAAAAAACCACCTAAACATGTGCATCAAATCCCCCCTCTCAAAATAAACAAATTCTTAAAGACCTTATGCAAATTTCCAAATTTAGGTATGGGAGGGTTGTCATGGTGACCTATTTGGTGAATCATTCCCCAGGTCAAGGAATGTTTCCCAGGTGGACCCTCTCTAAGCCATGTGAATGATATGCAATGGATGGGGGTATCACTTTTGGGAATGGAGTTTCTTGACATACAAGGTCTCATATTGTCTCATTCATGGATGACTTTGTATAGGGTGTGTTTCCCTTCATCTGCAATGCATGATTTTTCCAAACACTTTTTCCATTAATTTATTAGAGTGTTTCCAAGTTGAAGCTAAAGTGGGACTTCTACTTAAGAATGAAAAACATTGCCCACATTAAATCTACCTTGGTCACACTATGCCTCCCCAAGTTGAAGATGATGTGTGGGACTTCTACCTAAGCATGAAAAAGATTTCCCACACACGCTCTACCTTGGTTGACATGTTCAATTAGTTATTTATTTTATGAGTCCCTCAATTTTTTGTGAGAAACATTTCAATGTTCTTGGGATCCATGGGTGATCATTTGGAAGGTTTATGATTGGATCTTATCTTTTTCCAGCTACAAGCCTCTGGGCCATTATCCCCTTCTTCCCATGAAATGAGGTACAAGCCCTTCTTGGGTCAATGTGGCCCAAAAACCAAAAATATGAGAAAACAAAGGGAAAGAAACATGGAAAGTGGAAAGCATTTTTGGGAGTGGTACAATGAATTATCAAGGAGCCTCCCCTAGTAGAAACCCTTTCCCGAGGGTGACCAATTACTAGGACAACAATGTCAACCACCAAGGTAAAATTAAGCAAGGATAATAATTTCCAAGCAAACGTCTTTAAAATCAAGAAAGAACCGTTTGCAACCTATTCAAATGATAAATTTATTAAAATGACACTTACCACAACACTAGACTCGTTACGTGATGGAGAAAGACCTGTTGTCTTCTGTGAACCAAGCAAGTGTGGTGAATGGTGAAACCATAAATCTCACATTGACAAGTGGTGTGATATGAGAATCTACCTATTGGGTTGTCTCTCAGTACTCCATGTTTGCAACCTGAGGGCCTTGATACATCATCTCCTTAGTTACCCCTAGAAATGGGGGGTAGCATGTGGCTCCTACTTGGAGACATGTGCTCACCATAGAGTGCATGAGAACTGCAACATATCCTGGTAAGACATGTGCCTACACACACCGAAACAAACAAACATGTTAGCGAATCTAGGATGGAACGCTCATCCTTTTTTCATATAATCAAAATCTTAAAAATTCAAAATTGACAACTAATCTTAGAAAATATTTTTTTGCACTTTTTAAAAGAAAAATTCTAAGCTAACATGTAACGTGATGAAAGAAAATGATGTAAATTAACTATGCAAAGATGAAAATAGAGAAAAATGAAAAGTGAAAGTGAAATTCAACTAAGCTACCATGGGAAAGCAAGATGTAAATGCAAGAAAACAAGATGACCTACCTACTTACCTAGGGCCCGTGGCCCTGAAGAAGTCAAGTTCCTTTGATGTAGGGTTGGAAAAGAGACCCATCAACTGGTGATGACATCCTTCTCCCATCCATGGAAGAAAAGTAGTAGCTTCCATTCTCAGACTTCTTCTTGATGATGTAAGGGCCAAGCCATAAAACATCACTCTTGTTATCATACTTGGGCTTGCCCCTCCTTTTATCCCACATGCACGCTAAAATTCCTTCGTCAAAGTCTACATATGACAAGTCGTCAATGTAAGGTTGCTCGGGTGGCTATGCCTCAACCATGTCCTTGATCACCTGTTCTCTTTGAGAACCTTTTTAAACTTCATCCTTCTTGAGTATTTTGATGGACCCCGACTCTTTTCCTTGGAATTTTGCAATTTTTTCTTTGTATTCGTTTGTCCTTGGAATTAGTAGCATATCTATGCAATACTCCTGCATAAAAGGCATGTCCCATGGATCATACTCAATGGTATTTTGAGCCTCATCAAAGTCATCCTTGCTACTATAGTCAGGATCATTATGATCCAACGCATGTTTCTTGGACACCTCTCTATTATAGAGAATATAAAAAATACCATCTCCCATAGGAATATGTGCATGAGTAAGGTCCATGCTAAGAAATCCACCAAGTGCGGTAGCCTGAATTCTTGATAAGAGCATGCCCCAAGCATATAGAAATTAAATCACTACTATGTTCATGAGGAGGCCAATGTGAGGGAAATATTCCAAGTATACCTCCACACCTTCATCTTCTTAGAATCAATGCCACAAACATTTCTATATGGGCTATCTTTTTCCAAGACAAGTCGTTTCATAACCTTCAAAGACATCACATTTGTCGAGGCCTCAGAATCCAACATAAAATTGTTCAAACAGAGGCCATTCACACCCAAATAAATATAAAAGGGAGGGTTTTCATCCCTTTGTCATCCATGGTACATGGTGTTCAAGATCACCGGAGGGTCCTCTGCTTCAATTGGTACCTTCAACATCTTCAAAACTTATCTTCTTACAGAAGGAATCTTTCACATCTCTAGCATAGGGACTTGCATATTCATCTTTCCAATCATGGATGGGACATCTATGTACAATTGGATTTCTTCATCTTCATGTGTTGGTCTTGGAAGTAAGTCACGAAATGAAGGCGAGGGAGGTGGGACGACCTTCTCTGCTGGTTGAGGTTGAGCTTCCTTTCTTGGATGAGATTGGGCTTGCTTCTCTGGTGGTGGATGAATTGGAGATTTTGGTAGAGGGAGAGGAGTTTTGTTCCTTTTTCCATATGTCAATATTTCTCTCTTCTTCAATTCTTTCCTCCGATTCTCAGTTATCTAGTTAATCACTCTAAGTCATCCTTCTCTAGCTCCCCTCTTCCTAACTTCATCAAGTTATTCCTGCGTAATTTACACATACTCATCATCCTGGAAAAAGAAATTGCTTCTATGAAGTTCATACTATCAAGGGAGTCCTCCTCTTGTATGGGAAACTCATCTTCCTGATGTGGTTCTTGACAAGGAGAACACCATAGTGATTCCTCCAAAATTACCATCCCAATAGGGTTCAAAGTATCGAGAGACTTTGCCTCTAGTTGAGGCCTTGTCTTCCAACTTGTAGCATCCTTATGTTGTCTGACGAACAAAGGTATCAGAGTAGATTGATTTCTTTCCAGACTTGTCAATCGGTTCATGAATTGATTTTGAGTTTGGATGAACTAAGCATTCAATTGATCAAACTTTCATGCTAGAAGATTTATTGGATCTGGCATATTGTTGCTTGTTATCTTTGTCTTTTCTTCTGTTCTTGTGCGAGGATATTGAAATAGCTCAATCTTGGAGTAAATAATATTCTCTTCAATTTCTACACTGTATTCTTTGGATTTTTCCAAAGTGTCGGGTTTCTTATCCCTTAGGATGAAACCAAATTTCCCTTCAAAGGCATTCACGTAGAGAAGACAAACAACTGCTTCAGATGGGCACAAATACTTCAAGATTTGGCTATGTAGTTTATCAAATCTAGTGTCAAATTCACTCATTTCCTAGTTCTCCTTATTCTTAATTTGGTTGAACTAAGTCATTAGCATTCCACCATCCTTCTTTGTTTCCCATCTGCTTTTGAAAAACTTAGCAAAATCTTCATATGATGCTAAGTGATTGTCAGGAAATACTTTGTACCACCTCTAGGAATATTCAATAAGAGATGTAGATAGTAACTTCATTGCAACATATTCATTTTCAACTCCTTCATTTTCCATGTCTCGACCAATTGCATAGATGTGTTCTTCGGCTGTGACCACATTGCTTCTTGAGAACTTTGGCAACCATTTGTGGGATTCTTTAGGAATAACTTTGGGATATCTAGAGATGGTAGTTAAGTTAAGGGGCTTGTAAAGGTATTTTTACCAAGGTTGAGCTATTGAGGCAAAGAGAAGGT
This sequence comes from Picea engelmannii, assembly GCA_009831015.1. Taxonomy (NCBI): domain Eukaryota; kingdom Viridiplantae; phylum Streptophyta; class Pinopsida; order Pinales; family Pinaceae; genus Picea; species Picea engelmannii. Next base: position 58,184 of record ML792021.1, read on the forward strand.
TACCGTGGAAAAGGGTCTTGGGATCCAGGTGGATATTGGTGGTCACCCACCTATGCCAACTGGCTCCTCTTGATAGTTTTTAGTTCAACATGTTCTTCTGTACTTCTTTGTAATTGTGGGTTCTACACTTTCGGGGCTGATTGAATCCCTACACATCTTCCAGGTGGATACTGGTGGCCTCCCACTTAATCCAACTAGCTTATTTTGGATGTTTTCATGTCAGCACATCTTTTTGTACTTCCAGGGCCGTTTTAGAGCCCTAAAAAATGTTTTTTTTTTTTTGGATTTCCACAATCAAATTGTAGACGGATTCAAATTTTGACAATGTAATGTGTATTTATTGAAAAGAACTTTCCAATGGGATATCACATGCCTAAAACAAAGGTCGTATGAAAAAGTTACAACCCCAGGAAGTTGAGGTACCAATTTACCCATCGGGGCCCACATGACTTTTGGCATTTCATCTCCTAGGGTTAGGTTTTTGGATTTCTAGGGTTTTGGAATTCATGAGTAATGGTAAAAATGCCTTTGGATCCTCATTGTAATCATTCTGCTCATACGGATGCATGTAGCAGCCACATCTCTTCTCAAAGATAGCTACCACCATTCGAGCAAGTTGTTTCAGTTCTGCAGTTTTACAATTTCAGTCTATTTCATTTATTCAATAGAAAATATTGTTCACTGGATATCTGTGTTGTTCTCCATATCTTTGTGTTTATTGTATTTAGTCTATCAATCAGTTCGTTCCGCTCCTAAATCCAAATCAGTGGTATCAAAGCGGTCTTCTCTTCATTTATTTTTTTTGTACATGTCCCCGACAAGATCTGGGTATAAGAAGTTGGGACTCGAACAGGTCGAGCCTTTGCAATATCAGTCGCGCCGAGCCTGAAAAAAAACCATGGGGGACAAAAAGAAAGATGATGGAGCAGTGGATCCTTTTAAAATTTTGTTCGAGGAAGCCCTTGCGCGACAAAGGAATGAATGATGGACAACTTTGCACAGATCCTTCGATGACTGCCCACATGAGAAGCATCTTCATCAAGTGGCCATGCAACCCCATTTAAGGTACATGTAAATTTTGATATTCCATTGTTTGAAGGACTAATGGATGTGGATGCTATAGATAAATGGTTGAATCTGCTCAAAAGATATTTTTCGGTCCACAATTTTTCCGATCGTGAAAATATTACTTTTTCACTCCTCAAGACCATCCCCCATGTTAAGGACTGGTGGGATACTTACTCTAAGCAAAGGGCCATAGAGGAATCTACAATATTTTTGGTCACCCCTACATGGTATTCCTTCCCGGATGCCATTAAAGAACAATACTACCCTGTTGGAAGCTACGAGGACCAGTACACTAGCTGGACCACCCTGCGTCAGGAAAGGGACTAGACAGTACCAGATTTCACCAATATTTTCCATACCTACGCACCAAATTGGGTATCAAATAATATGAGCGACATCTGGTGCTAAAATACCACAGTTTTTTGCATAGATACATTCAAACATAAATGGAGTTTCTGGACATCACATCATTGGGTACGGATTATAGCTATGATGTCAAGATTGAACATAAATTTAAGAAGAAGAGGCGAGATTTTGGATCTACAAACTCTTCATAGTCGAAGCAGGGAAAAGGAGGCCCCAACCCACACAACAAGGGACAAAGAAAATATGTACACTCTCAAGACAACCAGTCCAAGCTGGAACACAAGAAGGGTAATGAGAATTCGAAGAAGGACAAGGGAAAATGGTGTGAATACCATAAAATCCCTTGGCACAACACCGAAGAATGTCGATCCAAGAAGTCACTCGTGGATGAGCTGAAGGCTTCTGAGTCAGAGGTCGATTCCAACTCCAAATCATATCTAGAAGGAGAGAAGCATATTATCGATGTTGAACCTAGTGCCACTGTTGCTTCCACTGAAGTCCATCCAAGCGAACTAGAAGAACCATAGGAAGGTGAACACCTCTTTCAGTCACATAAGTGGGTAAAGGGGGTCCCGCTTCATTTCATTGTCGATAGAGATAGTCAGAAGAACCTGATCCTAGCCGAGGTTTTCAAGCAGATGGACTTGCCGACGACACTGCACCCAGAACCCTACACCATTGTCTGGCTTCGCCAAAGAAGGGATCTCCATATCAACCAACAATGTGGTCTACCCTACGACATCAAGCCTTTCAAAGATGAGGTATTGTGCGATATTGATCCCCTTGAAGTTTGTGATGTTCTTTTAGTACAACCATATTTGTGGAAGAGTCATGATGTGTATGAGTCTAGACCCTGCAATGTTATTATTACTTTGGGTAGACAATTGTATAGGATACTAGAGGTAGCGCCTCATAGCTCTATTTCTTTAATCTCTATTGAGCAATGCAGTAAGGTCATTTCACAGACCGGGAAGTTCATCTTCTTTGTGATCTATGCTCACAATAAGCAGAAGTTCTCCACCACATTTGTGGCATCTACATAGAGCCTCTCTTTGCAACAAAATAAAGTGGACAAGATCATGGAAAAGTACAGAGACATCTTCTCCTCACCCACCAGGGTACCAATGCGCTACCAAGTCAAGCATCCAATTGATATAACCCCCAATGCACCTTTGCCTAATGGATTAGTCTATCATTGCTCACTGATGAAAAATGACGAAATAGAGCGTCAAAACCAAGAGCTTCTTCAAAAGGGGCACATCAGACCCAACTCCTCCCCTTGCGGAAGCTCAATTGTACTAGTGCAGAAGAAGGATGGGACCTGGCGACTCTACATTGATTACATAGAATTAAAAAAAATCACAGTCAGGAACCGGTACCCAATTCCCATAATTGATGACCTTCTTGACCAACTCAAGGGGGGGAAATTCTTCAGCAAGATTGACCTAAATTCTGGATACCACAAGGTTCCCATCGAACCAACTGATGTATGGAAGACAACTTTCAAATCTAAAGAAGGTCTCCTTGAATGGCTGGTCATGCCCTTTGGCTTAACAAATGCACAAACCACTTTCATGAGATTGATGGATGATGTATTGATACCCTTCACCAACTCTTTTGTGGTGGTATATTTGGATGACATCCTCATCTTCAGTAGAAATTTGGAGGAGAAAATGCAACATATTCAACAGGCTTTGAGCACTCTGAGATAACACAAGCTATATGCCAACTTGGAAAAATGCTCCTTTGGAATGAAAATGGTCCAATACTTGGGATACATTATTGATGAGCATGGGGTACATGTTGATCCAGCTAAGATCCAAGTCATTTGTGACTGGTCAGCCTTGGCCACACTAACCTAACTTTGGAGATTCTTAGGACTGGCCAACTTCTATCGACGGTTCACATTGGGATTCTCCCATATTGCATGGGCCCTTAGCCAAGTGACCAAGGGTAGTGGCAGGGAAAATTTCGCGTTGGGGAAGGAACAACAACAAGCATTTAATGATCTGAAGCATCGCTTGTGCTCAACTCCAACACTCTCCTTTCTCGATCTGCAACAACCATTTGAGATTGAGATTGATGCATATGACTATGCTGTAGGCACAGTTCTCACTCAAGATGATCATTAGGTGGCATACCATAGTGAGACACTCTCAGATAATGTCCGGAAATACCCCACCTATGACAAGGAAATGTATTCCATTGTACAAGCCTGTCATCAATGGAAACATTACATTATGGGAAAGGAGACAATCATCCACACTAATCACAAGCCTCTGTAGTTCATACAGACATAGGGGAAGTTGCAGAACAATTTCCATGAGAAGTGGTCCACCTACCTGTAGCAGTTCCATATCAACATCAAGTATAAGATAGGGAGCACAAATCGTGTCACTGACTGCCTCAGTTGAACTTCCGTAGCTGCACTCACCACCGTGCTCCATTCTTATGGACATGAGGCATCTGAGTGGTGCCAAATTTATCAGGAAGATCAATAATTCACCACCACTTATCAACTCTTCGGTATAGGTGCGAATGTCACCAATTTTCACATTCAGGATAGACTATTATGCCATCTAGGCCATCTCTATGTTCCTGCAAGAAAGCGTGAAAATATGATTTGGGAAGCTCACTAGAGTCAGATGGCAGGACATTTTTTCATGGAGAAAATTGTGGCCGTTCTACATAAACATTTTTATTGGAAAAAACTTTGACATGAATTCAACAAGTATATCAAATCTTACAGTGCTTGTTCCATTTCCAACCCAACCATCAAGAAGCAAGGCTTATACACCCTTCTTCCTACTCCCAAGAATCCTTGGGAATCCATCTCGATGGATTACATGTCTTTCCTTCTGTCCACCAAGCAAGGCAATGATTGTGTATTTGTGGTAGTTGATCGGTTTTCAAAGATGTTCATCCTCACAACATGCAAGAAGAACATCACAGCGACAAATACTACTAAGCTCTTCATAGAATGAGTGTTGGTCCATTTTGGGATACCACATACCATGACCTTCGACTGGGAAAACAGGTTCCTCAACAAATTTTGGTCGAGTTTCTGGTCACTATTGGACACCAAGATCACTAAATCCACTGCTTTCCACCCTCAAAATGACGACCAAATAGAGGTCATCAATCAGATGACTGTGCACACCCCGCGCATGTACAAATCTAAGCATCCACGTACATGGGATGAGAGTCTCCCCTATGTTCAAAACAGTTACAACATGGCTCGCCATAGCTCCACCGACCATATCCCATTTCAGGTAGGGTTGGGGTTCCAACCCTTGGGTCCCTTTGATGATTCACTACCTCTTGCAACCCCATAGATAGACTCTTCCCATGTTTAGATTGTGACCGACAAAGCCACCGGATTCATTAGGCGGATTCAACACATCCTCCAACAGGTCCATGAGATTTTGTAGAAAGCCAATGCTAAGTATAAGCATCGCCATGATCAACACGAGATACCACACCAGTTTTAAGTGGGAGACAAGGTCTGGTTACATTTGCAGAAAGAACATCTTACAGATCCCCATCGGAAGCTCCTCCCATGTCGCTATGGGCCTTATGCTATCACCAAGGCTGTGGGTAGTAATGATTTTGAGCTCAACACTCCACCCTTCCTTGACTTGCACCTAGTGTTCAATGTGGACCTCATTCGAACATATTTTCCACCATTATTGGACACGTCATAGATTGCAAAACAATTGACACCAATAGAGCTCAACCCTGACTGCATGGAACATGCATCCACTGATAAGATAGTGGACACACAGGTCAAGGGATTTCACCAGCAGAGTATCCAACTTTATTAGGTTATCAAGGTAGGGAAACTCCTACACCAAGGAAAATGGCTCATCCAGGGCCAAATTCAACAGAATTTTCCTCAACTGATGGGGGAACTAAACGCAATGGAGACCATTCCTTCCTAAGGGGGGAGGAATGATCTTGATGGATATTGGTGGCCACCCACCTATTCCAACTGGCTCCTCTTGACAATTTTTAGTTCAACACGTTCTTTTGTACTTCTTTGTAATTGTGGGTTATACACTTTTGAGGTTGTCTGAAGCCCTACACATCTTCTAGGTGGATATTGGTGGCCTCCCACCTAATCCAACTATCTTATTTTGGATGTTTGCATGTCAACTCATCTTTCTGTACTTCCAAGGCCGTTTTGGGGCCCTAAACAATGTTTTTTTTTTCTTTCCATAGTCAAACTATAGACAAAGTTAGAGTTTGATGGTGTAATGTGTAGTTCTTCAAAATACCTTTATAATGGGCTATCATGCACCTAAAATAGAGCTCGTATGCAAAAGTTAAGACCCCGAGAAGTTGAGGTACCAACTTACCCATAGGGGGCCACATGACTTTTGGTGTTTCATCTCCTAGGGTTAGGTTTTTGGATGTCTAGGGTTTTGGAATTCATGAGTAATGTTAAAAAGGCCTATGGAGCCTCATTGTAATCATTCTGCTAAGACCGATGCACATAACAACCACATCTCTTCTCAGAGATAGCTACCACCATTTGAGCAAGTTGTTTTGGTTATACAATTTTAGTCTATTTCATTTATTCAATATAATATATTGTTCACTGGATATCTGTGTTGTTCTCCATATCTCTATGTTTATTGTATTCAGTCTATTAATCAATTCATTTCGCTCCTAAATCTAAATCATCTTGACAACGAGGGAGTTAAAGTGAGGCTTTCTTCGGTAAACCTTGGAAGGATTGAATCTTCTAGGAGGAAGGGTCTTTTGGAAATATAGATTCTCGGATGGTGGAGTCAGAAGATGAACTTTATGAATAGATAATAAAGGAAAGGAAATGGAACTTCCCTCAAGTGGAGTTGCCAGGCAAACTAGCAGTAAAGGATTTGGGATCATAGCTTGTGAAAGTGTCGTTAGGGCACGAAAAAGGATTCAAAATCCTCCTTGGCAACAACACCAAAATGTTATCACACAAATTTTAGGTTGGGAAAATCCTGACCCAAACCACAATATTTTGATACCTATGGGAGTACCTACCCACTGTCACATTATATAGACGCTCCCCTCACTTTAGTGGTGATATGTCACCACAAGGGGGGAATCCCTGTGACCCTAAGTGGATATGAGATGAAAAGTGAGAGAATGGTCAATGGATCCCCTATAGGTCAAGCTTGGAAGTAAGGAAAAGGATTGGAAAAGGTTCTTTTTGATGAAGTATGGTTTCCAAAATAATGGTCGACATTGGAGGATGCGTGTCACTCCTATCGCACCTAACCCACAAGATTTATGCCAATGCTGATAGTTCATCAATGATCGAAAAAATTCATTGACATTTTTAGTGACGTGGAGCGATATGATGCCATGGAAAAATGAAGTACGATCATTGACATGGATGGTGAATTTTCCTAATGTCATGGAAGTAACATGGATTTGTATGATGACATGGCATGATATCGTGGACCTGTATGATCACCAACACAACCACCATTCACACGAAATTTTTTAATAGTCAATATTAGTTATAGTTTATGATTGTATGGATGAGATCTGTGTTTATGTTTGTAGTTCATCAATATTGGGTGATACTAGTTGCTCCTTTGCACTCAATTTATTTATCTACACTGATAGCCTATCAACGATCGATGTGGAATGTGAGCTCCCTCCTGTAAGGACCCAATGAATTTTGTCAATGCTCGATGGTAACCATCAATGATCGACATAATACGTTGATACTTTCCATTCTGAATTGACTCAAAATTACACTGATGTTGATGGTTCATCATTTCTTTCCTTAATACCTTCATCAAGGTTAGTGTTTGCATTATGTTGATTCATACTTGTGTGCCTTGATCGCGATAGTATCATCAGTGCTTGTGAAAAATTGATGTTTTTAAGTTCTTCTTTGACTCATTTTTTCTTTTCCTTCCCTTATGGAAAACATGAGAGTTTTTTGGGGTTTTCTTAAGATCTTAAACATGAAGAAAGAAAGAGAAACATGCATCATTTTGAAGAAATTAAAAACGTAGTGTATGAAAAACAAAACACAAGGAAATGCAGAGTGATAATAAACAAATGTTGGAGATATTATAATAAACAAATGTTGGAGATATTATAATAAACAAATGTCAGAGATATTACGCACTCACCTAGGTAATTATTTTCCTAAGGTTGATAGTCCAATGTTGAGAGCGCTTCCATAGATGAGAATATTCTCTCATGAGAATATTCCCCTACAAATTAGGGTGCCTTCCCTCTTCAATTCAGAGTCAGTTACACCTCAATTAGAATAGTGGAGGCCAATCATGCATGGAAACCTCAGTTTTATCACCAACAGTCATATGTTCACCTCAATTTACTCACTTGGAGGGCACATATGTCATGCATATGGCCAAGAGGGTGCATATATTGTGATTGCATGAGTTTCTCTCACTTCCACATGCATGACTCATTTAACTGATGATTGCATGGACCGATTAACTGGGACTAGGTGGGAGATTACTTTGGTTTCTATCAGTGAGTATCTAGATATCTCTAGATCACTAATATCGCTCATTTACTTAGCCATGTAGAGTATATCATGTGTATTTTACCATTTTACTCATACAGTTAATAAAATTCATTCTTTTTCTCTCCTCTCTTCTCTCTCTCTCTCTCGCAAGTTTGTGTGACTTTTCTACTAGATGTGTTCACTATGAAAAATTCACATGGTATCAAATCATTGATTGCTAGGAGAAAGCGCATAAGAATTTTATTTGTAGGTTCAAGAGGAATATGCAGTTAGAAAGGATGGAGTACTCGCCGAAAGTACTTCTGATGCCTCATAACTACTTCGAGTGGAAGATAAAAATTCTTCATCAGCTGATATGCAGGGGCTTGTAATGGATTATGATGTCTATAGATGTGGAGCCAACATATTCTATTGAGAAGAAAAGGTATGTCTCAATCACATGGATGAGTCCTATGGTCTCATTTGCATGTCTGTGTCCCTCGAGATTATGTTCCACATTGAAGCTTGTGCCACATCATATGAAATTTGGACAAAGTTGGAGGATCTCTTTGGAAGACAGGATGAAATGAGAGGCCATATGCTCGAGGTAGAGTTGAATTCCTTAGATCCGAGGAATTTTGATAAAATCCAAGACTTCTTTACAAAGTTCAAGTCTCTTCTCCTTCATCTAAATGGATTTGGTATAGAAAAAAAAACTCAACACAATCATTCAATTCTTTCTATTCTAGCAAAACTTGGTTCAGATTATGTTGTTTTCATCTCATCATTCCATACAAACAGATTCACTTCATGAGCAACTTGGAAAATGTCAACATTGGATCAATTGATTGAATCCCTAATGCATTAGCAAGATAATCTCATCAAAATTGAGATAATCAAGGGACCCAATGCACATGCACTTGCTATGTATGAGAGCAACAACACTTCCAATTCAAAGTCCAAGCAAAAAAGAAAGGGAAAGGCACATGCAGAGCCAAAGAAGGAAGGGTACTCTAAACCCTTTGATGATTCCTCATGGTCCAAAGGTGGAAAAGGAAATAAAGGAAAGACCAAATGCATTTATTGAAACCACGACTATCATCCAAAATCAACATGCATGAAGAAATAATTTGATCTGATGGTGCAAATACTTCAAAAGAAAAATCTTGGGGATCACATTCCCGAAGCTGCCAAGAACAAGTCAAAAGATCAAGCACCAAAAAAGCAATGTAACTCTCATGGAATGATTTCCATTAACTCTTCTCATGATGCATGGATCTTAGGTTTAGGCGCATCCCATCATATGACAACAACAAAAAATGTTTTATCTTCTATTTCTGCATGCACGGGTCCTCCCATCCTCATGGGAGATGATAGACCAGTTGAGGTCATTGACCATGGGAGAGTAGAAATCCAAGACAAATTTTTTGAGAATGTCTTGCATGTTCCAAAACTCTCTGTGAATATTCTCTCTGTTTATTAGATAACACATTCTTGTATAGAAAAAATGGTGGAGTTCACACTTGATTTCGTAAACATATTTGATATGCATGATAACTCCATGATTTTTTTTGGTGAGGTAAACCACCAATCTCGTTTGTATATTTTCAGTAAGTTCATTGCTAAATCTAATTATGCTTTAATGTTGATGTATGATAATGATACTAGTATATTATGGCACGAGATATTCAACCATCTAAACTTCAAATAAATGCATCAACTATGCAAACATGTTATGGTCACCGACTTTTCCAACATACAATTTTCCAAAGGAGTTTGTCAAGGATGTGTTCTTAGCAGACATCCTCAAGAGAAGTTTGAGAAAGGCAAGGATTGGAGGGCCTCCTCTCCTTTGGAGCTCATCCAATGTGATTTGATGGGACCCTTTCCTCATCCATCCATAAAAACAAGCGAGGTATGTGCTTACATTTATTGATGATTTCTTATGATACACATGGTTGTATTTTCTCAGGTATGGGTTTGCAGTTTTTAAGCATCTTAAACACTTCAAAGCACGTGCAAAGACGCAGTCTAGGAAAAATATAAAAAAACCTCCACACAGAAAATGGGGTGGAATATGTGAATCAAGATGTCCATCATCTTTGTTCATAGGTAGGTATACAACTTCAGAACATAGTACCTTACACTCCGCAACAGAATGAAGTAGCCAAGCAGAAGAATAGATCCCTCAAAGAGATGAGCACTTGCATGTTGCATGCAATATCTCCACTGCCCAAGCTTTGGGATGAGGCACTTAACTGTGCTAACCACATTCATAATATATCTTCTCATAGATCTGTCAAGGACTAGACTCCCTATGAGGCATGGAGTAGTAGAAAAATGGAAGTCACCCACTTTCATATATTTGGATCATGCACATGGGCCCACATACCCTATAAAAATAGGAAAGCATTAGATCTGTAGAGTACCACACACATATTTGTGGGATATCCAAATGGTGTGAAGGGTTATAGGTTACTTGACACCTCTACTAACAAGATCATCATTGAGCACCATTTTTAGTTTGAGGAAACTCCCTTGCATGCACCATTAGAGCCACATGCAGAGACCTTTGTACCACTTTTGGCACCAGAAATCAGTGATGATGAGTCCACTCCTTCAGATCATGGTTCATATCTGAGTTCCTAATATAATTCAGAAGATGATGAGTATTCCAATGATGAGCATGTAGATGTTGATCCACCACAGATGCCCAAGTGGGCATAGACCACCCTATAGGAAACAAGAGACCTTGTGGGGGATCTAACAGATCATAGGAGGACAAGGTCTCAGTTTGAGGATCCTCCTCATGCACTCACAACTTCCAAACTAGTGATGCCCATGAATTTCTATAAGGTTCTAGCTTTAGACCCACATTCCCATGTAGAGGCTGTAGGGAATCCCTTCTGGGAAGCCGCTATGCAGGAAGAGTACAAATATCTCCTTGAGAACCAAACTTGGGATCTGGTTCCACTTCCTTTGGACATGTATCTTGTCAGATATAGATAGGTCTACAGGACCAAGAATGTAGTAGATGGATATGTGAGAAGGTATAAGAAAAGACTGGTTCCCAAAGGTTTTCAATAGATCCATGAGATAGACTATGATGGGACCTTTTCTTCCGTAGCAAAGATGGATTCCATTTGATTGACCCTTGCAATTACTATATATAGGGGGTGTGAAGTTCAGTAGATGGACGTGAAGAATGCATTTATTCATGGAGATCTCTTAGAGTGGATTTGCATGGAGTAGCCCCAGAGGTTCATACAAAACTCATCCTTAGTATGATGATTGAAAAAGTCACTCTATGGCCTCAAGAAAATTCCTATAGCATGGTATGCGAAGATGGATTCCTACTTGCTTTCTCAAAATTTTGTTAGATGAAAATAAGATCCGAACATCTACATGTTGAGAACCTCAGACTCCTTGCTGATTTTAGTTCTCTATGTTGATGACCTCCTAATCATAGGAAGTTTGACCTTAGAAATTGCTATGGTCAAAGACATTATGCATGACAATTATCTATGACGAACATGGGTCCACTGCACTATTTTCTTGGTCTCGATATTGGTAAGGATTCTTCAGGAATCAAGCTATCTCAAACTAAGTGTTCCAATGATCTCTTGGTTAGATTCCACATGACCGATTGCAAGTCGATAGCCACAACCTTTCTTTCTAGGGTGCATCTTGAGGATGGAGGGGTTACACTAGTGGTGTACAAAATATTGTATCGAAAACTTGTGGGGAGCCTTCTATATCTCACCCACACCCGTCTAGATCTCTCAAGTGCAGTAGGGGTAGTTTCCAGGTACATGCAAGAGCCACATGAGCTACACTGGAAGGATTCCAAGGGCATCCTCAGATATGTTCAGAGCACCATAGGTTATGGGATCGACTATGTAGTAGGTTGTGCATTAGATCTCATGGGATTCACTGATTCTCATTGGGATGGCGATAACACATATTGCAAGTCCACTTCTAGGTACATCCTTAGTTTGGGTTTTGGTCCCATCTATTGGCCGAGCAAAAAGTAGTCAACTATCGCTCTATCGTCAGCAGAGGCTGAGTACATAGGAGTGGTCAACATCACTATTTAGGCACTTTGGCTTTATAAATTCATCACTAAGCTTGAAATCTAGTTCCACTATCCTGCTGTCATTTGGTGTGACAATCATAGTACTTTCAAGTTTTGCAGTGACCCAATGCAGCGATAACAAACCAAACACATCAAGATCCATATGCATTATTACATCAGGGAGCTGGTACATGACAAGATCATCGATTTGCAATAATGTCCATCCGATGAACAAACTGCAAACATATTCACCAATAAATTTACTAAATAGGAGCTTCTGTTTAGTAAATATCAAAATAACAACAAAAAACCAAGAAAATATAAAATTTCAAAGAAAGGAAAGAAAGGAAGTTGTGATTTATAAACTTAGGGTTCCAATAAATTATTTTGCTGGGACGTCTCCTCTTTCACATGATTTTATGGTGTATGGGCATGACCATATATATTGGTTGTATGAGCTACAAATCTCTCCTATCATGTGGTCATACAACTTCTCCCTATAAATTCTATGTACATATTGTCTCCTCTCTATGTTTAACACTTTGATTTCCATCCTTTAGATCATGGATTGTGGATTGTGGTATGAGGATGCTAATGTGAAGTTGGATCATGGGTAGTTTCTTTTTCTTAATTTTGGTTGTAGGTTGTAAATAGATCAAGTGTATAGACTGAAGAAAAATTGAATATCTGCACTAGCAATAGCCATAATCTAGTTTCAAGTCTTATTTTTTGGAGAAGAATTAGTTTTATATCATACAAATATTCCTCAAATATTATGTCCAAGTGTGAATTGAAGGTTGATGAGACCGTGGACTTGATCTCAATCTTTTTGGTTTAGCCTATATTGTTACCTTTGTTATAGATTATGTTGACATTATTCACACTCAACAAATCACTCATTACATATTCATAAGATGAGCAAATGAATTCACTATTTCACAATGTTTTCTTTTACTTATTCTATGGTGATTGGAATCTAGAAATTCAAGGCGAGCTTGCAACAACTAGATCTTGTAGTCTAGGTTGTAATTTATAGTGAATTTGTTTTTTTGTTGAGTTTGGTTTTTTGTATTTTATATTGTAGCATCCCTACCCACTAAGATGGGCTATGCCACATAAAAAATCCATCTTTGATACCTTTTAATTTATTGATACGCCCTGCATATGCAACAATATACAAAACTAAAAACATACAATAATCCATGCATAACTATACAATTACAACAATAGAAATAAATGTATCACACACACAATAAAAACATGTAATTACACATAAGAATACTCATTTTTGTGAAAACACCGACTGATTGCAGACATCAGGCATTCCTCCCAGCCATAGACCACACTTCTCATAAAATGTCAGCAGTGGGTCACCCCCGAAATGGGGCTAAGACTCCACCAGGTAAAGGAATCCTAATACAGGCTAAGGTCCATCGACGACAGAATAGCTCAGAATAAGGTACCAACTCTAGCAGATAGCCTATAGTCCCTCATTCCCCACATGCTTGTACCACCCTAGGAAGAATGCCCCTTATCTTCTCAACATTCCTTTGACTGCCCCACTTCCCTTTCGAGGCTTCAGGAACATGCTAGATAGGAAGTCTCAGAGCCATGTAGCTGCAACTTGGCACCTTGAGAAACAATTCCCCCCAATAGTTCTCTCACTTGGAGAGAATGCTCACGGGCCTGACAACCTACTTATTCAATAACAAACGGGCCTGAAAACCTGCTTCTTCAATAACCCACATGCCTGACAACCCGCTTCTTCAATAACACATGGGCCTGACAACCGACCTCTTCTGCTCAATTCCTCCAGTTCCCCTTGAAAACAACTCCCCAGCTTCCCAAAGTACCAATATGTCTAATGGATGCAAAGAGTGTACGAATGGTAGGGGATACTGAGTGAATGATGGAAGAAAATGATGAGAATTACACTAAATTCCCATATTAAATATGCATGTGTCTTTTATGACACATGACACACAATGAACTAACTTTTTCCCCCACTTGTAATTCTTTCCCTTTCCATAGGGACTTAGGATAAGTAATTATATAAGACTTTAGGACTTAGGAATAATATTATTTTATTCCTAGTATTAAGCCCCTTGAATTAGCCCCTCTTCCCTAAGCCCTTAGCCCCCTTTCCCTCTCATGGAGTCATAGCCCCCCATACTCTTTCGTCTGACTTTGTTTGCAACACTGATTTATTTTATTAATGATATGGGTGATTACATATTACAACGATAGGCTTGTTGGAATTTTAGTATATAGACTCTCCGACCTAATAATCACATAAGCACTCTGGCCTATAATATCTTGGCTCACCAGCCTATAAAACATATGTACATTTACAATTGGGGTTCAACCTGGGGGTATTACATTCCACTCCCCCTTATTTATTCACTATCCTCAATGCATTATATACACATGTACATTCAAAATTATTCAAAAAGATTCATTCCTTTGCTATTGAAGCTTTTTGTCTTTCTGGTTCTCTTCTTTCCAAGCACCAGATTCATGTCTTCATTCTTCAACTGCAAATATTTTTCTCTATTCCATGAAGCTTCCTAGGGAAAAAAATCATCTCATTTCTCTTTCTAACACACCCTCATGATTCTAGCCACCATTGCACAAACATTCTTGAGTTGCCTCTTCCTTGCCGCACTCACCTTTCCAGGTTCAAACATCCCTTCACTGCTATATAGTCCTTCAATGATCCATCTTGCCAATGCTTTCACATACAAAGAGAGCGTTTTCTCATTACCAGACCCTCACTAAGGGTCTACACTCTATGGAAGTCATAGGGATCTAGTGTCCCAATAGAATCCTTTCTTCCTAAAATTTCTAGCCTCAATAACCATCATCTCATCTGTATCACACACATATAGTCAACATGAGATAATATCCTAACAATTTTCTTTAGAAATTCAAATTGTATTTATAAGGAAAATCAAATTTTCCCCATGTATGAGATTCCATCTCATAATTTCTTGGTTGTCGTAGAAATATGCATCAATCATTATTATGGATTTGAATAGCGCCATACTTTGAAACCATTTTTCCTGCAATACGTCCATCTTGCATTCATCCAAACAAATTATTAGTATTTTATATACAATATGCTTTTATTGTAATATTTACAAAATCTCATAAAGTGATCATAGAATTGTTTACACTTAACAATTCAATCATATCTAACCATCCTTTATTAGTTGGAATGAAATTATCATTCTCTAGATATGCATTTTCAACAATCAAACTTTTCTCTCTTCTAGACATAATTGTTTTCATTATTTTGTTCCCTTGACATATGTTTTCCTGTATTCATTCTTCATGTACTACTTTAGCCTGCAACTCCTTCTGTTGCAATAACTAACAACTACTGAAATTTTCTCAGCCTCACGAGTTAGTAATAATTACAAAATTTCAGCTGTCAGCATATTCATTTTTATAGAGTATATCATTTATGCATGCATTCCCAAAATACATTTCATAATTCCTTCAAGCATACACAACTCAACCTTATCATGCATGAGTGAAAATCTATCACTTTTACACTTTCATGATTATTCAGACATACTATTCAATGCACCTTTGCATTGGCTTGAAAATTCCCTATATCTAAGTCATGTATCTCACCATGGTGAATTGGAAAATCTAGCCAATGCCTCGACTCATCATCCATACACCTCCTATTACCCGTTTAACCATTTGGATGCCTTCCTTTTTGACCCAAACACTACACCAAGAATATAATCCTATGGTGCTCTTTAGCGTTAGAAAAAAGGTTGCAGTCCAAACATTAATTATAAGTTGGAATTTCATTGGATACTTGTGTGGCACTATAGCCTAACCAACCATGTCATGGTATCACACACAACTAGCTTTACTAGCATTTATCTCTATAATAGGGTCATACCCCTTTCTTGATTTGGTTATTAACTCATAACCAACAAAATCATGACATGTTATTATGTCACATGGATGCATTCAAAAGATAAACAACTTTTATAATTATCCCAGGCCCCTAGCTTCTACCATACCAAATAGTATGTCATTTTTTTTAATGCGTTAAAATTATACAATAAAATCATTTTATAAAATAAATGTTGGACGAGGGAATTCTTACATAATTCCCTTCAACAATTATGCAACATACATACATAAATTCATATATGCATAGTTGTCATTAAATGAATTTGATGCTACCTGATTAATTGGTAACAATAGGATCTTCCAAGCCTCCTTCACCAACTTCTTAGTCAACACTTCAACTTCATGTTACTTCCTTCATATGGATGACTTCCATATGCAACAAAATAATCAATAACACTTGCATCCATGCATTAAACTCCCTCTTTCCTCGCACACCAACCATCATTAACAAAATTCATATTCATATATATAACAATAGACTTCTTTATATATATATATATATATAGATATATATATTATAGTAAACAATCTACATTCACTAATACATATTTATATGCACTAAGAATGCATCCTTAACATCCTTATAAATGTAGATTTATTCCAGTCTCCTATGTTATGTATGGTTGTCCAACATTCCATATCATATTTATTTCTACAACAATTACAACAACCTCTTTCTTTCTTTACAACTCTCTTTTTGTGTTCTGGTTGCCCTCAAGTCTCATCAAATTTCTATATCCTTTTGTGCTCTTACTGTAATCATCATACATGGTTGTTTTTTTCTTGAGTAATTTTTCCAGCCAAACAAATTCTGGCCACTTTACATTTCCAACCATATACTATGTTAATATTAAACCTCAACATTCATCCATTTCATAGATCCACTTGATCCAACCTTATCTTTCTGAAATAATTGAGCATGTTTTCTTTCTTTCTTGGCCACTTCTAGCCATATCATACATGACTTGATTTACAATGCCAACCCTATTGTATTACTAACTTTGGATATTCAACATCCATTAATTTTATGGATTAATCTAATTCAACTTTTCCTCAACTGAACACTTCAACATTTGTGGCTACTTGCACTATTCTGTTCCTTAACAAATTGGTCTTAGACTTGACTTCCTTAGTCCTTAATCCTAACATACTATAATTTCTGCACATATGTCTTCTTTTCCAGCTTCATAGAGACTACCTTGAAAGAGTCAATTTAACTTTGCAACTCATCATAAACTCCATTGGTATTTACATCCTTCTAGAATATCACCAATGGTTCTCCTTTCACATGCGATGGTTCTTTTTAGATGCCATCTCTTTTTCATTCCATATCAAGCATAGAACCATTTCCTTCTTCATGGTACCTTATTTATTTCCCTTCAAAAAATCACCTCCATGCTTGAATCCTTTTGATTTTTCATCCCAGTCTACTTTGGGAATGCACTCAACACCTTTGGATTGCATCAAAAATCATTTTCCATTGTTTTCATCCCTCCTAGAGGGATTCCATGCATTCCTATTAGCTTGACATCCAACTCATGTCACCTTCTTTCATTTTTTTAGTCACTCATGGACTTTACCCAATTATGGAATTTATGTAATTCCTCTCTCAAGAATCCGATTCCATACTTCCATAATCCATTTGCACATAATGCATTAACTATGCATCTTTTGACACTCCTTAGCATACATACACCTCATTATTTCATCTCTAAAGTTCCAGCATTCATACCATGATTCCACTGCACTACTCCGATAATAATAATTGAGGAATTACTCCAAAACTACATGCTAATCCCTGGATATGATGCACCTTACTCCCATGTATACACTCTATATTTCTTATCAGACAACTAGCATCCTGATATATCCATCCTTTAAGAATAGGTCTCCCACAACATACTACTTTATTCTTACATTGGCATCTTTTAGAGTGAAAGGTATTTCACTACTTCATCCACTGAATGATTTACTCTTACACCTAGATTCCACCGAGCAATCTGATTAACATAAGTGGATCTCTTATAGTGAATTCCTTTACATGTGCATTAACATCAGCCAATCCTTCTCTTCTATGCTTTGCATCTCTTTGTGTACGTATTGTACATGCATTATCATGTACTGCACATGAATTATCTTATATGTAGACATTCCTTGCATTTTCTATGTTATATATGTAACCATAACATCTGGAAACATGAATACAACAACACTTGTTAGCTAAAACCATAATATACAATTCTGGTAACATATGCATAATTTTGCCCCTTTATGGTCACTAGAAATCTTATTTTCGACTTCCTGGGAATCATATTCATCAAATCATAATTATGGGTATATAATTGGATTCTTCCATCCCATACCTTTCCAATGACTTCTCTCTTTCTCAATTATGAGTTATGAGAAGAAAGTTACAATCATTTGATCATTGTCCATGTTCTTCTTTTGCACCCCCTTCAACCAGGTGCAATTTTTATCTATGCTCATGCATATTTCTACCTGCTCCTTTGGAGTTGACAGGAGCTCAACTGGGTTCCTTCATGACCATGTTTTGTGCCATCTATCTAAGTTTCACGTTCATCTAAGCTCCATGATGCTAGATATAGCCTACTGAAGTTTAAGGCCAATTTATATTTTTAGCCCTGATTGCTATAAGCAACTTCTATGTCCTCCTGTGCATTTTAAAGTTCTCATATTCTGAATTTGAGTCCATGGATGTATTCTATGGCTCAATATATTTCTATATATTGATCTTGTGCCCTAATATCATTCCGAAGTAGGAAGTTATGCCCCTCAGAAGTTAACTGTGTCTAAAAATTACCCTCCATTGTTTGGCCTGTAACTTCCTCATACAGGCTCCGTTTGACGAACAATTTACATTATTAGAAATCTCTCTATGAGCTCTATAATTTTAGATGAGATATAATTTTGTATGAATTGGATTTCTGAAAAATGATGACCAGGCCTTCGAAAATGGCTTGTAAAAATATGATCTGGAAAACACTCGATTTTCCTGGTAATTTCCATTATTTCATGTAGTTTATAACTGAATTATGCCTACTGGGATGATGAAATGGCATCTCAAGTCCACCTGGAACCCCTAAAATTATTCCATGTCATATTTTCCTACCCACTTGGCATTTCCTCATCGACCTCCACTACTTCTTCCTTCTTCATCTCCTATCATGCACATTGCTTTATTTTTCGGGCCCCACAGGCCTTGGATGCCTACATGGAACCTTATCATTGGGTCAAAAGGGTGGGAGGGCCCCATCCTACACCCATTATTCTCAGTGCATGTATTTTCACATCCCCTTTTATCTAACGACAAGGTTTCAAAGAGTGTTAATGGTGATCGAAAACCACCAATCCATCGTGACCCCCTTGCCTTACCAACCATTAACA
>ML792021.1:106972-125449 GCA_009831015.1 Picea engelmannii
CCCCTATTGGTACCCCTTAGAGTAGTACCACATTAGACAACACTTGTATATGGAATTTCACTTCCACGTACCTTAGGGTATATTGGAAGTCCCCTAGGTTACTTGAAATCATATTTAGTTAAAATGATTGACAATGTTTCTATTATAGTGGTATTGAGAACAACACTTGGGAAGATTAGTCTCTAGTACTTGTGTAATTGGGTAGTATGGCTAAGGGTATGATTAATCCTCCTTAGTTGGTTCCCTAAGAAATTGGGTCGAGTAATACTATTGGACCTTGAGTGTATAATAGAGAGCTACAGAAATTGACACCCCCTTTTCCTAAAGATCCTATAAACCCTAATCCTTGCTTCCAATCCAAGAAATTCCTACATAAAACGTTGTTTTGATAATTTGTGCATTTTGTTACTAGAAACCTTGCTTCCTACTACTAGTGCATTAAATTTCTACATAAATTGTAGTATTGAAAATTTGAGCATTAATTTGTTATCACGATATTACTTAGGTAGGAGTATAACTCCATAAGGTTAAAAGAAAGGTATGGGTCCTAACTGCACCCTTATTTGAGACCCATCTCAATATAATCCTTGTGTTGCACCGATAGTCATGGTACCACTCCCCAATAAGAATTTTCAGTGGACCCGATTGGCCCACTACCATGAAACTATATCAACAAATCAATATCATAGTTTTAATCACCTTGGCACCACTCTCTAATAACCTTTTTCTTATGGAACCCCATATGTATGGCTATTAGAGGAATTGAACTAGCCACACGAGTCTCCTCTTTGGAAATTCAGTGTAACAAGTTTCACCACAAAATAGATCGCAACCAATCCTCTTATGATAAATCCTTTTCTTTCATTATCAACAATCTCGCTAAACTAGACTCATTCCTATGCTAGTTTTCCCAACTCATGGAAATGTGGAATCAATTCAAGGGTTATCAATACCAGGATCAACCATCCCAACTGAAGGTAGATAAATCATCCAATCCCATCGGGCCTCAATATAAACCATTTTTCTATGAACCTATGACTAAAACATGGATTAGACTCCCTAAAGTGGATCTCATCAAATTTGATGGTTCCAACCCCATAGGTTAGGTCACTTAGATGGAGCATTGTTTTCCCCTTCTTGGTATCGTCAATGACTTAATGAAACTTTGTGTGGGTGTATTATATTTAGATCCTGAATGATGGAAATATTGGAAATGAAATAATAACTCCTACTAGGGTTACATTTCTTGGACACAATTTGTATTATACCTCTATGAACTATTTGAAACAAATAATCATTATTTGGGCCACTTAACCAAGCTTAAACAATATTGTATATTTGAATATTTCATCTCATCTTTTGAGCAAATCGTTATTTGCATGGAAGGCATGTTATATTCCTTCTTCAAGGAATTCTTTATTAGTGGTATAAAGGAAGAGATACATGCCAAATTATTAATGGATCATCCTAATTCTTGGTTGGAATCCTTTCAAAGAGACAGGGAATCCCAAAAGGTGGCTATAAATTCCCCCCACCCCCCACCAAAAAAAAACAAAACATTATTTATTCCACATCCTTGTCTCACTATTTCTCCTACCAATTCAAATTTGTCCTATCCACTACTTAGGATCCACAACTTAACCTATGATAAAATTGCGGAGCACCAAATTAAAGGTCTCTATTACAATTGTGATGAGAAATATTTTCTTATGCATAAATGTAAGGATTTTATTTATTTATTTATGTCCATTTTGGAGGACATTTCAGATGATGAAGATGAAGCTATACCTCAGGGCCTCTATACCCCATGGATATCATACAAAAGGTCAAGTAAATGATGGAAATGGGAAACTTGTCTTCATGAAGTTCATTACAAGTTCTTGATGATTCCCCTTGGCCTTTGCAATGCATATTCCACCTTCCAGAGTCCCATGAACAACATATTTCAAACCTTTGTCTGTCATTTTGTGCTCATCGTTTTTGGTGACATATTGATATATAGTGAAACTTGGAAAGCCCATGTTACAAATGTGTATTAGGTCTTACATTTTCTTTTTAATCATCAACTCTTTCCCAAGAGGGAAAAATGTTCCTTTGGTGTATCTGAAGAGGAATATTTGGGTCATATTGTTAGTCATGATGGTGTATGTGTGGACCCAAAGAAAATTGAATCAATGAAGGATTGGCCATGTCCCAAAGCTCTTAAAAATTTATGAGGTTTTCTTGGTCTCACTACTTAATGTAGAAATTCATTAATAACTATGGTAGTATTGCATCTCCCCTCAGTACCTTGCTTTAAAAAAAATCTTTTAGATGGAATGACACCACAAATCACACCTTCTATGATTTGGAGAATGCTATTTGTACAACCCCATTAATATCTCTACTAGACTTCACTAAGACCTTTGTTTTGGAACATGACACCTTTGGTAAAGGAATTGGAGCCATACTCATGTAGGAGGGAAGACCATTGTCCTTTACCAACAAATAAATATGTGAGAGGCACTTGGTAAAGTTCACTTATGAAAAAAAATGATGGCTATATTTCATGCTGTGGATATCTAACATCCATAACTTCTTGGGAAATGTTTCCATATTAAAATAGATCATCATGAAATACCTCCTAGAAAAAAGGATTTCATTCCCCAAGAAATAGAAATGGGTCACCAAAATGTTGGGATATGATTATGAGATAATTTATAACAAGTACAAGGATATTGTGGTAGCTTATTCTATCTCTCTAAGTTATGAAGAGGAAGGGTCCCTCTTTTCACTCTCCTTCATTGTAGTAGAGTGGTTGAATGATGTTTGCAAAGAATGGTTCACATATCCTACGATCACTTACCTGATCCAACAATATGAAAGATACACCTAGAACAATGAAGAGATTCTCTATAAAGGGTGTTTATATTTGAACAAGAAGTCTAAATTTAAATCAATAGTGTTATTTGAACTCCATGCCTCTCCAATAGTAGGTAATTATATCTTTCATAAAACATATGAAGGGATCAAAAATTTATTTTTTTAGAAAGGCATGAATGAGGACATCTATACTTTTGTGGTATAATGTGATCTTTTCCAAGAACACAAGGGATAAATAGTGAAAAATACTAGTGAACTAAAACCTTTACCCATTCCAACAACTGTATGGATTGACATTTCTATGGACTTCATTGCAGGGTTACCCAAATTTGGCAATAAATCCATCATTTGGTTGTGGTTGGTTTCCTTTCCTAATATGCTCATTTTTGTTCTCTACAACACCCCTTTAAAGACTCCATGGTCACTCAATTCTTCATGGATAATATCTTTAAACTCCATCGTATATTGCAATCTGTTGTGATAGACCATGACCCCACTTTCAATAGGAATATATGGAAAGAATTATTTCAATTCCAGGGCACTCAATTACATCTTAGTACCGTGTATCACCCATAGACTGATTATTAGATTGAAGATGTTAATATGTGTTTGGAAGCATATTTGATATTATTTAATTTAAAATAATAATCCCAATGAGTTCAATTGTTACCCCTATCATAAAAGGTGGTACAATACCACTTATCATGGTGAAACTCAATTGATTCCCTTTGAGTATGTCTATGGCCAAAATCCCCCATCAATACTATCCTACTTACCCAGAATCTCTAAGGTGCAAGAGGTCAATAAAACCCCCAAAAATCAAAATGAAATTCTCCACACTCTCAAAGATAATATGTTCATGGATCATAATTGAATGAAGAATAAAGTATTTCAAACACCATTTAAAAAAAGGGGATTAGGTGTTCCTGCATATTTATCCTTATAAACATACCTCTCTTAAAGACAACCACCACAAAATATTACTCCAAAGTTTTATGGGCCCTATAAGGTCCTTAAGTGTATTAGGAAAATGCATCACAAATTGAAACTCTCAAGCAACTCTAAAATTCATCCAATCTTTCAGGTATCATTCTTAAAGAAAGTGGTTGAATCTAATTTCCATATTCAAACCATCCTTCTAGAAAAGGATGACAAAGGTTACATTTAGTTGCATCCTAAGGATGTCCTTGAAAATAGATAACATTGTCTCTACTAGTGCACTATCCAAGAGGCTCCAATATAGTGGAAGGATACACTTCCCAAGTATGCCACATGGGAAGCAATAGAGATTCTTCAACAATTTTCCCATCTTCAACCTTGAGGACAATGATTATTTTTTAAGGGGGAGGTCATGTTAGGGTCCTACCCTAAACCCATAAGTATTTAGATAGGTTTCTATCTATGAAGTTCATCTCTAGTAAATAAGGTCCATGTAGTAGTGTCAAATTGTTTTGTAAGAGGGATTACTAGAAGGTTCCACCTACTAGAAAGTTCCTTCTCTAGAATGTTCCTAGGAGGTAGATAGAACTATATAAAGAAGTAGAAGAAATGCAATTAGATTTCTTGTGAAGTTTATTGTAATCACATATCTTCTTAATTGGAGGCTTCTCCCTTAAAGAGGTAAGTGAACATTGCTTCCAACAATAAATGTATAACATTTTGTTGTATTTTGGTTCTTTATTTGGCTATTGTGGTTGTAATATGTCATTTATATAGTAAATGTGGGTAAAATATATTATTTTTTATTTACATCTTTCAATTTCATAATAAATAACACCACAAGTGGTATCAAAGCACTTTGTTGAGCACATATGTTAGATATTTTTTGTCAAGTGAGAGACATGTTTGAATGCCTATAAATAACAAAATGATCTGTTGCTCAACATGAAAATATATAGTAGGGGAATAATACATTCATGATATACAAAATATTTCACCTAGTTATACACTCTTGTATCCCCTGTTGGTACCCCTTAGAGTAGTACCACATTATACAACACTTGTATATGGAATTTCACTTCCACGTACCTTAGGGTATATTGGAAGTCTCATAGGTTACTTGAAATAATATTTAGATAAAATGATTGACAATGTTGCTATTATAGTGGTACTGAGAAAAACACTTGGGAAGATTAGTCTCTAGTACTTGGGTAATTGGGTAGTATGGATAAGGGTATGATTAAGCCTCCTCAGTTGGTTCCGTAAGAAATTGGGTCGAGTACTACGATTGGACCTTGAATGTATAACAGAGAGCTACATAAATTGACAATCCCTTTTCCTAAAGATCCTAAAAACCCTAATCCTTTCTTCCAATCCAAGAAATTCCTACATAAAAGGTTGTTTTGATAATTTGTGCATTTTGTTACTAGAAACATCGCTTCCTACTACTAGTGCATGAAATTCCTACACAAATTGTAGTGTTGAAAATTTGAGCATTTTGTTAGCAGGGTTTCCATGGAGATATATATGAGAAAACATAAGGAGTTGCGATGGGATCGCCTCTTTCACCAATTGTGGAAAATATCTTCATGGAACATTTTAAAAGGAAGGCACTAGACTTGACAAACCCAAATGGTGGCTAATATTTGTAGATGACATCTATAGTAATTGGCCACATGGAGAAACAAAATTGGAGGAGTTCATGAAACATCTCGACAATCAGTCCGGGAGAATAAAATTTACTGTGGAAAAAGAAGAAATATGTGCCTCCCCTTCCTAGATGTACTTACCACAAAAAAACAAGACGGATCCTTAGGACACCGAGTATACAGAAAAGAAACCCACATAGATAGATACCTACATGCTGAGTCACATAACCACCCTACAAAAAAGAGCAGTATCATCAAAACCTTATCCACTCGAGCTATGAGAGTATCAGATGGGGACCATTTAGATCAAGAGATTAGTCACCTTACAAAGGTCCTTAAAATTAATGTCTACAAAGGGAAATAAATTTATAAAACAATCAAGAAGGCTTGAAGAATAAGGAATAGAGAACAAGGATCTGAGAAGACAATACAAGAGCTAATATCCCATACATTCGAGGCACTATTGACAAAATTTCCAAGATCCTAGGAAGAATAAGCATACGAGTATCTTTCTCTCCTCCAAATTGCATAAGAAATATGTTAGACTCTACTAAGGACCCTGTTGAATCAAAACTTCATAAAGGGGTATATGCAATACCTTTCTCCTGTGGCAAAGTATACATTGGAGAAATGGGGCGATCAATAAAAGGCAGTTTAAAAGAGCACAATGCAGATATACAAAATGGAAGGATCAATAAATTTGCCATTGCCAAACACTCCCACGCCTCTAGTCACACATATGTATGGAGAAATCAATGGTTTTAACTAAGATTCCTCATCACTACAAAATAAAAATACGAAAGGAACTGGAGATTGAAAATTTTGATAACAATATCAACCGTGATGATGGGATAAAATTAAAAGAATCTCGGAAACATGTTGTACACCATATAAAAACCAACTCAACTTCCTCAGAACTATTCAATATATAACTTAAGCCAACCTTAATTATTGAATTGTTTAGTTCTTGAGCTATTTCATATTAATAACATCAATGACAGAGTGAGGAGAAGTCATGAGCTATCTTAGTTCTCCTGAAGATGAAATTGCTTTAGGGTTCAAAACGTCGAGAAAGATTTACTTTCACTCCAATGCAACTTTTCCCTCATTAATAAAATTACATCTGCGTGAAAAAAATGAATAATGAAATATGAGGCTTGTCAGTATCAAGAATCAAGTATGTGCCATGGTTTCATAAGAGGTGAAACATCATGTCTTTAATTTTTAATTTTTATTTTTTCACATCTCAATAATTAATCTTTTCTTCATATTTTTTTTTTCACCTTCCTATAAGAAGAAATATTGTATACATATCTTGAGGAATTGAAAATCATGTCAATGATAGAGTCAAGTGTTTTTCCAAGCGAGTGATAGAAATGGTCCTCCTTTATAAACATAATATCACTTAGGGATATCAAAGTTGTGTGATTTCCTCTAGTATCTCAAAATTTCGATCTTGAGGAGGGTTAGGATATTGAAGGTCTTGGTTTTCCATTTTCACCTCTTAGATCTAAGGGTTTTGGTTTTTATTTTCGAGTTCTAGGTTTTGAGGGTTGAGAGGTAAGACTTTTTGGGTTTGGGTTTTGAGGGTTTTCAAATTAAAACAAAATAAGGTCCCTATTTATAACACATAAAATTCTTTGATTAAACATAAAACACAATTCCATTAACATTAAAAAAAACCCAAAGGATTTTAGGAAAAATAAGAAAACAAACTTACATTATCAATGACACTTACAACAAATGAAATTGTGTTCATCCTTATTGATCAAATATTATTGTGTGATTCTTATTAAATTGGGTGATTCCATGATTGATTAGATGGTCTTGTCATTTATGGGTGGACAAGTGGTGTTCTATAAAACATTTATTCATTTTCTCTCCTAATGGCATGTTAGAATTCGTAGGCCCCCAAAACATCTAGGCACCCTATTTTGGAATTCCCATACTCAATTAAGTGAGACCCCAAGATATGTGGAAAAGGCCCTTTGGAGGCTAATTTTTGGCCTTCGCTAAGAGTGTTTCGTCATTGAAATACAAAAATCTTTGTGCAAACTTGTTATTTGTTATATGATATTTAATATGGGTAATTTATGTTACTAATATCATCACATTCAAAACTAATTTTAAATAGTGAAGTTGGCAACTCAATGACAAATGCACTTATAAGGAAAACATAGTCAAACTTTCCACATTGCCATGCAACTTTACCAAGAGATTTCCAGTGATAAGGAACAAGTATAGTAAACTGAGAAATGGTTGTAGATCATGCTTCTACCCATCATTATTCCTTCATATCACCCTTCCATATTCCCATATCACCATTCTTTCCATTGAGGAATGGGTGCAAAACCAAACAACTACATAAGAAAATTTTTCATGCTACATTAGCATGTTATTATGCTATTAGATGTGGAAAAATATCAACAAGTTTTGAAAACTCACTTATATCACCCTTTACACATCACAATGCCACTTTTCATCATACATGTGTACAAACCCTTATGCACCTTTGTCGATACTGGAATCCATCAACCTAGGTGTTCAAACTTGTGGATCATTGAAATGTATCATTGCATTGCCAAACACAACTTGACTTCACAACAACATGTTTGATCCAGGTGGATATTGGTGGCCACCCACCTATTCCAACTAGCCCCTCTTGAACGTTTTTAGTTCATCACGTTCTTCTATACTTCTTTGTAATTATGGGTTCTACACTACTGGGATTGTATGAATCCCTACACATCTTCCAGGTGGATACTGGTGGCCTCCCATCAAATCCAACTGGCTTATTTTGTATGTTTTCATGTGAACACATCTGGTTGTACTTCCAAGGCCATTTTGGGGCCCTAAACATTGTTTTTTTGTCTCACCACAATCAAACTGTAGATGGAGTTAGAGTTTGACAATGTAATGTGTATCTCTCTAAAATACCTTTCCAACGAGCTATCACACGCCTAAAATGCAGGTCGTATGAAAAAGTTATGACCCCAGGAAGTTGAGGTACCAACTTACCCATAGGGACCCACATAAATTTTGGCATTTCATCTCCTAGGGTTAGGTTTTTGGATGTTCATGGTTTTGGCATTCATGAGTAATATAAAAAAGGCCTCTAGAGCCTCATTGTAATCATTCTTCTTAGACAGATGCGCGTAACAACCACATCTCTTCTTATATATAGATACCACCATTCGAGCAAGTGTTTCAGTTCAACAATTTCAACCTATTTAATTTATTCAATATAATATATTGTTCACTGGATATCTGTGTTGTTCTTCATATCTCTGTGTTTATTGTATTTAGTCTGTTAATGAGTTTGTTCTGCTCCTAAATCCAGATTAGTGGTATTAGAGCGGTCTTCTCTTCATTTGTTTTTCTTCGTGCATGTCCCCGACAAGATATGGGTACAAGAAGTTGGAACTCAAACCAATTGAGTTGTTGCAAGATCGGTCGTGACGAGCCCCAAAAAAAACCATGAGGGACGAAAAGAAAGATGATGGAGTAAGAGATCCTTTTAAAATGTTTCTCAAGGAATCCATCACGCGATAAATGAACAAAATGATGGACAACTTTGCACAGATCCTTCGACAACTGCCCACAGGAGAAGCATCTTCATCAAGCGACCATGCAACCCCCTTCAAGGTACAGGTAAATTTGATATTCCATTATTTGAAGGATTGATAGATGCGGATGCTATAGATAAATGGTTGAATCTGCTCGAAAGGTATTTTTCGGTCCACAATTTTTCCAATAGGGAAAATATTACTTTTTCACTCCTCAAGGCCATCCCCCATGTTAAGGACTGGTGGGATACTTACTCTGAGAAAAGGGCCATAGAGGAATCAACAATATTTGTGGTTCCCCCCAGATAGGATTCCTTACGGGATGCCATTAAAGAACATTACTACCCCATTGGAAGCTACGAGGACCAATACACCCGATGGACCACCCTGCATCAAGAAAGGGACCAGACATCACCATATTCCACCAATAATTTCCATACCCTACGCACCAAATTGGGTATCAAGTACTTTGAGTGACATCTGGTGCTCAAATATCATGGATGTTTGCATAAATACATTCAAACAGAAATGGAGTTTCTGGACATCGCCTCATTGGGTATGACTTATAGATATGTTGTCAAGATCGAGCATAAATTTAAGCAGAAGAGGCGAGAGTTTGGATCTGCAAACTCCTCACAACCAAAGCAGGGGAAAGGAGACCCCAACCCACACAGAAAGGGACAGAGAAAAGATGGCCACTCTCATGACAACCAGTCCAAGTTACAACACAAGAAGGAAAATGGAAAGACAAAGAAGGACATGGGGAAATGGTGTGAATACCATAAAATCCCTTGGAACAACACTCAAGAATGTCGCTCCAGGCAGTCACTTGTGGCTAATATGAAGGCATCCGATTCCAAGGTTGTTTCTGACTCTGAATCAAATCCATAAGGAGGGAAGTGGATTATTGATGCTGAACCCAGTGCCACTATCACTACCACCAAAGTCTAGCCAAGCGAGCCAGAAGAACTAGAGGAAGGGAAATTCCTTTTTCACTCACATATGTGGGTAAAGGGGGCTTCACTTCATTTCATTATCGATAGTGACAGGAAGAAGAACCTGATCTTAGTAGAGGCAATCAAGCGATTGTACCTGTCGATGATACCACACCCCCAACCCTACACCATCAGCGAGCTTCTCCAAGGAAGAGATCTCCGTGTCAACCAACAATGTCGCCTGCCGTATGATGTCAAGCCTTTTAAAGATGAGGTATTATGTGATATTTCTCCCCTTGAATTTCATGATGTTCTTTTAGGAAAACCATATTTGTGGAGGCGTCATGCTGTGTATGAGTATAGAACTCGCAGTTTTATTATTAATTTGGGTATACAATTGTACAGAATACCAGAGGTAGCACCGCCTACCTCTATTTCTTCAATCTCTTCTAAGAAATGTAGTAAGTTCATTTCATAGACTGGGAAGTTTGTCTTCTTTATGATCCATGCTCACAATAATTAGAAGGTCGCCGCCACATATGTGGCCTATACACAGAGCCTCTCTTTGCAGTGGAAGAAAGTGGACGTGAATGTGGAAGAGTACAGAGACATCTTATCCTCACCCACCGGGGTACCAATGCACTGTCAAGTCAAGCATCCAATTGATCTGACCCCCGATGCACCTCTTCCCAATGGACCAGTCTATCGTCACTTGTTGATGGAAAATGACGAAATCAAGCGTCATATCCAACAGATTCTTCAAAAGGGGCACATTAGAACCAACTCCTCCCCTTACGAAAGCCCAATTATACTGGTGCAAAAGAAGGATGGGACTTGGCGAATCTTCATTGATTATAGAGCATTAAAAAAAATCACAGTCAAGAAATGGTACCCAATTCCCAGGATTGATGACCTTCTTGACCAACTCAAGGGGGAAAAGTTATTCAACAATATTAACCTAAAGTCTGGCTACCACTAGGTTCCCATCGAACCAACTGATGTATGGAAGACAACCTTCAAATCCAAATAAGGTCTCTTCGAATGGTTGGTCATGCCCTTTGGCTTAACAAATGCACCAACCACTTTCATGAGATTGATGGATGATGTATTGACACCCTTCACCAACTCTTTTGTGGTGGTATATTTGGATGACATCCTCATCTTCAACAGAACTTGGGAGGAGCACACGCCGCATATTCAACAGGTTTTGAGCACTCTGCGGTAGCAAAAGCTATATGCTAACTTGGAATAATTATCCTTTGGCATGAACAAGGTCTAATACTTGGGATAAATTGTTGATGAACATGGGGTACATGTTGATCCAGCTAAGATCCAAGTCATCTATGACTGACCATCCCCGACCACACTCATCGAGCTTCAGATCTTCTTGGGATCGACCAACTTCTACCGACGGTTCGTGTTGGGATTCTCCCATATTGCATGGGACCTTAGCCAAGTGACCAAGGATGGTGGTAGGGAAACGTTCATGTGGGGGAAGGAACAAAAATGAGCATTTGATGATCTGAAGCATTGCTTGTGCTCAAATCCAATACTCTCCTTGTCTGATCTGCAACAACCATTCGATATTGAGACTGATGCATCTAACTATGCTGTAGGCACAATTATCACTCAACATGGTCATCTGATGGCATACCATAGTGAGACACTCTCCGATACTGTCCAGAAATATCCCACCTATGACAAAGAAATGTATTACATTTTCCAAGCCTGTAGTCAATGGAAACATTACATTCTGGGAAAGGGGATGATCATCCACACTGATCACAAGCCTCTGCAGTTCGTACAAACATAGGGGAAATTGCAGAATGATCATCATAAAAGTGGTCCACCTACCTGCAACAATTCCATCTCAACATCAAGTATAATACATGGAGCTCAAATTGTGTGACTGACTACCTTAGTCGACCTACCATGGATGCACTCACCACTGTGCTCCATTCCTATGGACATGAGGCATTTGAGTGGCACCAACATTATCAATCAGATCCATACTTTGCCACCACCTATCAGCTCTTGGGTACAGGCATGATTTTCACTGATTACATTCAGGATGGGCTGTTATGCCATATGGGCTATCTTTGTGTTCCTACAAGCAAGCAAGCAAAGATGATTTGGGAATCCCACTATAGTCGGATGGAAAGAAATTTTGGCGTGGAGAAAACTGTGGTCATTCTATAGAAACATTTTTATTGGCCAAAACTTCGACAGGACATCAGAAAGTATATCAGATCTTGCATTGCCTGTGCCATTTCCAAGCCAACCATCAAGAATCAAGGCTTATACACCCCTCTTCCTACTCCTGAGAAGCCTTGGGAATCCATCTGAATGGATTAGATGTCTGGCCTTCCATCCACCAAGAAAAGAAATTATTGTGTATTTGTGGTCGTTGATCGGTTTTCGGATATGGACATCCTCACAACTTGCAAGAATAATATCACAATGACAGATACTGCCAAGATCTTCTTCAAATGAGTATGGGTCCATTTTGGGATACCAGAGACCATCATCTCCAACCATGACAACAGGTTCCTGAGCACATTTTGGTCGAGTCTTTGGTCACTATTGGACACCAAGCTCACTAAATCCATTGCTTTCCACCCCCAAATAGATGACCAAACATAGGTCGTCAATCGGATGATTGTGCACATCCCGTGCATGTACAACTCCAAGCCTCCACGTACATGGGATGAGAGTATCCCCTATGTTCAACATAGTTACAATAGGGCTCTCCATAGCTCCTCCTTCCATAACCCATTTTGGGTGGGCATTCCAACCCTTGGGTCCCATTGAGGTTGCACTACGTCTTGCCACGACACATACATGCTCTTCCCATGTGTTAGTCCCTAAAGTTTCACTTGACTGCTAAGGGAAAGGTAGGGCATCATCAAATTATTGCCATAGTTTTTATGGATAAATGTATATTGGTTTTTGAAAAGGTTGAAGGTTTCAACAGTAAATGAAGAAAGATAAAATAAATATCTGATTGTAAATAAGTTTCTACCACACTTACTTAGTCAATGGTAATCAATTTAATAAAGAAGATAAAACCATAAGAAGAAAGAAATATGAATGTTTCCAGTCTGTTCACTCACATAGGAAGATTCCTTATCCTAAATGCCATTCAGAAATAGAGAATAAGGTACTCAAAAACAAGTCTTGGAATGGAAAAGAAATCAGTGAAATCTTCACTGCCTTATCAACATAACAAGATATATTTGATGCATCGCAAAGATAACATGTTTTTTAAAGTAAGAAAAGGAAGATTGAGAGTAGAGGAGAAAGTCTGCTAATCAAAAGGGTTGTAGCATTGAGTGAAAAATGAAATAGTTCTTTATTTACAATCATAAAAGAGAGTCTCAGTCCTGCATTCCTGATCTCTATTGAACTCTCTCAGGCCTTCAAAAATTGAATTCCCCCATCTTTGCCTTGTAATTCGATGGGCTTAAATATCCTTTTAAAAACTAAATGAGATCCTCTAAAACTGGATCTAATGAACACTTGTCAAAAGAAATCTAATTTGATTACAAAAGATAAAATTGAGATCCTAGTTTCAAGGGACAGGTATCTCATCCTTAATTTAGGCCTTCGATAGCTTTAGCAGTTGTTGGATGATGATAAGGTTCTTCTAGAACTTGCAATGACATCTGGGAGCCTTCACTGATGACTTGTCAACAACTGGATATGATCTGGGAGGATATATTTTACTTTGTACATCTTTGCACTTTTGACAGCTAACACGACTTGAACAGAGCAACCTTAGCTACCGAAAATCTGGAAATGATATTTTTTAACTTCTGAACTTATGATGCTATCTTATTTAGCATTAATGCTCACAAGTTCCTTTCTCAAAATATAGATCTCTCCAATCTCTTGGCATTTTTATGTAAAAATAAATTTAATATTCCTCGATGTTTCTTCAGACAACAAATCCTTAACAAGCTATGGATCAATCAGAGAAATAATCGATCAAAACCACCAATATCCCTGGGCACAATCGCGTTGATTTTTTGCAGGATATAACTAATAAACCGTGCACCTCTTTCCCTGACACCTGCACAATCACTCGACACCTGTCATAAGGGTTTCTTGCTCGTGGCTTTTAGCTCAGATGTATTTGTTGAAATGGAGGCTAATTCTTTTATGCATGTCAATATCCAGACAACTTGGCGTTTATATTGATCGTTGCTCATAGGGCACATGTGCATGCATCCTTTGCAAATCATGCACTTGTAACTTCTCTGAGCATCAAGCAACTTGCGTGTTGGTGAGGTGACTTGTGTCTTGAATCGTGGTTTGTCTTGTGTCTTGGGCTTGTGTGTCGACATGTGACTTGACTCGTGGTTTGCACCTGTAGGTTGACTTGTGCTTTGACTTGTGTTGAATGTGCTTTGATATGTAGACTTGTAGCTTGGCATATATTTGGTATTGGATAGCTTAGGATTAGAACACTAGGTTTAGACTTAGGATACTATATAGTGTGACCTAAGGTTAAGCCACTTTAAAGAACACATTTTTGATGAGATTAAAATAATATATATATAAAATATATATTTTTTATATTTGAAGATCTAAAACATAGGCTAGGGCTTACCAATAATTTATTTGCATTCTTGTATTGCAGGTCAAGAGGGAAAAGCCAAAGGATTTCTAGGCAATACTGATCAAATTAGGTTCATCAAGGATGGATGAAAGATACGAGGATCATGACATAGGAAAACACTCAAAGGGGTTTGACAATTTAAGAATAAATATGTTAAAGATGCTCTCTAAATGTACTGGTAAATTTGAGAGCTAAAATCTGGCTCCAAATGGGATGGAGACCTCCCTACGAGGCTACAAGAACCTAATAGTTCCAGTCACCTTGTCCATTGGGATATGGATTCAACAATCACCCCTGTGTAACCGATCTCTGTACACCTTCAAAAACTGCCATTATTCTAGCACACTGACTGCTACTTCTGCTGAAAACTAGAAAAAAAATAATGCTCTGGAAAAGAGCTTATTTACTGCACTACCCTACGCTAACCAACTCTATAATTGGTTAAGTAAAGGATGAATTCAATAACAATCATTCAAGCAACTTCAAAACTGAAAATATCTTGTCCATACCACCGATCAATAGATGATATCTGAAAAATAATAGCAGTGATAAAAACTCGTTTAGGAAACCATACTCACTGTGAAGCATTGGCGAGCTAAGGAAATCTGAAATTTTCAAGTCCTCTGAAATGTATGAT
Organism: Picea engelmannii; assembly: GCA_009831015.1. Classification (NCBI taxonomy): domain Eukaryota; kingdom Viridiplantae; phylum Streptophyta; class Pinopsida; order Pinales; family Pinaceae; genus Picea; species Picea engelmannii. The sequence goes on from ML792021.1 coordinate 122,182, forward strand.
TCCATGAAGGCTACCACCGGATATTTGAAACCAATATCAGGAATGTACTGATCTACGAAAAACACCTGCACATCTAGGACAACCTCTTTTCTAGAAGACTGATGAATTGCTGGTTTTCTTGAGAGCATCTTGTAATCATAAAAAATAATAGTTTTTGCCTCTTCAGAATCATGATCATAAGATGGTGATAGAGAAGTGTTTAAATGACAAGGATTATGATCATCTAGAAACATGTAGTTTCCTATGCAATCATCGGCCACCACATGATGAATATGGTTTGCAAATTGATCATAAAATTCACATGCATACCTATCTCTATAATACTCTGCAAATGTTGAAGAACTCAGATCCGAATCTGAAATAAGCTTGCACTCTTGCTATTGTCCCAAATCTGCTTCATACTCATTACCTTCTTGTTAAAAATCTGAAATGTACTGACAGTGCCCTTGTTCATGTGCATGCATATTTTCAAAATAATCTTGATCTCGAATCCTCTTGGAAGCATGAATGTTCTCCTCCACTCCTTTTGCATCCTCAAACAAAATTCTTAAGGATGAAGACTTCCTTTCTAACAGGAGAAGGGAAAGATCTAAATGCTGGGCCATAAAAAAATATACCATAGCAATAGTCTCAGTGGGTCGGATCTCCAAAGGAATGTCATGATAAATGTTGTAGAACCTTCGATTGAAAATAGGCAAATCTTAGTTCTCCTCTCTCTTCAAAGAATAAAAATCAGTGGGAAACAAATCAAGATATTTGTTCTCACCCTAATGCTTTGAAAAATCATTAGACAACTCGATCCAAGAACCAATAGAATAAGCTATCAGACCCTTAAACCATACAACAACATCTCTGAACAAAGACTTAGAGAACAATCTCATGATCACATCATCATGAACAATATTGAATTGATCAACAAAATTCTAAAAGGCCCCCAGATGACTTTCAGCTAGGACGTGATCCTCTCCAGAAAACTAGGGAAGGTACTCAAGGCATTCAAGAGGATAAGGATGAAGGAGATAGGGCATCCTTAAAGGCTTGAACATCTTCATTCTTATTTTAATTTGAAAAGAAGTGGGCTGATCATGAAAGTTAACAGGTTGATGGCAGGGTTCATCAGTAATGCCAAAAGGTGTTGAGCTATGGATAGGTTTTGAATCAATTTCAACCTCCACAAAGTCACAAGAATGATAAGATTCAGGAGGAATTGGAATGCAAAACTCATCTTTAGGAATAGGTTGTGATGAGGATATAGGATCAACATCAAAAAAATAAGGCTGCAAGATTTCCTCTTCTAAGGTTGGATATATGAAGGTAGGTTGGTGATCATCGGAATAAACAAAGCAAAAAATAATCCTCTTGACATTTGAAAGGAAAATCATGAAAGAGTTGATAAAGAACAACAAAAGTTCATGTAGAATACTAATGAACTGATAACTGGATTTAGATTTCAACCTCTTCATCTTTCTGTTAACCGGATCCTCCCAAGTGGAGTCTTTGATTGTGGAGTCGCCAGGCAGATTGCTACAGTCAATTCGGTGTCCTTCCTTTGTCTGCCATAAAAAGTCGGATCTATGTTGTCTTCCTAGGGAAACTAGATTCACTTCCGTTCCCTGACAACATCGCCAAAAGATGTTAGTCCCTAAAGTTGCACTTGACTACTAAGGGCAAGCTAGGGCATCATCAAATTATTGAAATAGATTTTATGGATAAATGTATATTGGTTTTTGAAAAGGTTGATTGTAAATAAGTTCTGATCACACTTACTTAGTCAATGGTAGTCAAATTAAGAAAGAAGATAAAACCATAAGAAGAAACAAATATGCAAGTGTCCAATCTGTTCACTCACATAGGAAGATTCCTTATCCTAAATGTCATTCATAAAGATAGAATAAGGCACTAAAAAACAAGTCTTGGAATGGAAAAGAAATCAGTGAAATATTCACTTCCTTATCAACATAACAAGATATATTCGATGCATCGCAAAGATAACATTTTTTTTAAAGTAAGAAAAGGAAGAATACGAGTAGAGGAGAAAGTCTGCTCATCAAAAGGGTTGTAGCATTGAGCGCAAAATGAAATAGTTCCTACTTTACAATCATAAAAGAGAGTCTCAGTCCTGCATTCTTGATCTCTATTGAACCCTCTCGGGCCTTCATAAACTGAATTCCCCCATATTTACCTTGTAATTTGATGGGCTTAAATATCCTTTTACAAACTAAATGAGATCCTATAAAACTGGATCTAATGAACACTTGTCAAAAGAAATCTAATTTGATTACAAAAGATAAAATTGAGATCCTATTTTTAAGGGACAGGTATCTCATCCTTAATTTAGGTCTTCGATAGATTTAGAAGTTGTTGGATGATGATAAGGTTCTTCTATATCTTCCAATGACATCTGGGAGCCTTCACTGACAACTTAGAAGCAAATGGATAAGATCTGGGAGGCTATATTTTACTTTGTACATCTTTGCACTTTCAGAAGCTAACACGACTCGAACAGAGCAACCTGCCGAAAATCTGGAAATGAGATTTTTTAACTTCTGAATTTATGATGTTGTCATCTTTAACATTAATTCTCACGCGTTCCTTTCTCAAAATAGAGATCTCTCCAATGTCTTGGCATTTTTCTGCAAATATAAATTCAATATTCCTCTCTGTTTCTTCAGACAACAAATACTTAACAAGTTATGGATCAATTAGAGAAATAATCGATCAAAACCACCAATCTCCCTGGGCACAATACCGTTGATGTTTTGTATGATATAACTAATAAACCATGCATCTCTTTCCCTTACACCTGCACAATCACTCGACACCCGACATAAGGGTTTCTTTCTCGTGGCTTTTAGCTCGACTATATTTGCTGAAATGAAGGCAAATTCTTTTATGCATGTCAATAGCCAGATGACTTGGCATTGATATCGATCCTTGATCATAGGGCACCTGCACATGCATCCTTTGCAAATCAGGAACTTGCAACTTCTCTGAGCATCGAGCAACTTACGTGTTGGTGACCTATGGCTTGAATTGTGGTTTGGCTTGTGGCTTGGGCTTGTATGTCGACATGTGACTTGAATCATGGCTTGGGCCTGTATGTTGAATTGAGCTTTGACTTGTGTTGAATGCGCTTTGATATGTAGACTTGTAGCTTTCCATATATTTGGTATTGGCTAGCTTAGGATTAGAACATTAGGTTTAGACTTAGGATACTATATAATGTGACCTAAGGTTAAGCCAATTTAAAGAAAACATTTTTTATGAG
>ML792021.1:134293-168861 GCA_009831015.1 Picea engelmannii
TATATATATATATATATATATATTATATTTGAAGATCTAAAACATAGGCTAGGGCTTACCAATAATTTATTTGCATTTTTGTATTGCAGGTCAAGAGGGCAAAGCCAAGGGATTTCTAGGCAAAACTGATCAAATCAGGTTCATCAAGGCTGGATGAAAGATACGAGGAGCATGACATAGGCAAACACTCAAAGGGGTTTGACAATTTAAGCATAAATATGTTAAAGACGCTCTCTAAATGTACTGGTAAATTTGAGAGCTAACATCTGGCTCCAGCTGGGATGGAGACCTCCCTGCGAGGCTCCAAGAACCTAGTAGTTCTAGTCGCCTTTTCCATTGGGCTATGGAGTCAAAAATCAACCTTGTGTAACCAATCTCTATACACCTTCAAAAACTGCCATTATTCTAGCACACTGACTGCTACTTCTGCTGCAAACTGGAAGAAAAGTAATGCTCGAGGAAAGAGCTTATTTAGTGCACTACCCTACTCTAACCAGCTCTGCAATTGGTTAAGTAAAGAATTAATTCCATAACATCCATTCAAGCAACTTCAAGACTGAAATGATCTTTTCGATACCACCAATCAATAGATGATATCTGAAATATAATAGCAGTGATAAAAACTTGTTCAGGAAACCATACTCACTTGAAAGCATTAGCGAGCTAAGAAAATCTGAAATTTTCAAGTCCTATGAAATGTATGATTCCATGAAGGTTGCCACCAGATATTTGAAACCAACATCATAAATGTACTAATCTATGAAAAACACCTGCACATATACGACAACCTCTTTTCTAGAATAATGATGAATTGTTGGTTCTCTTGAGAGCATCTTGTGATCATAAAAAATGGCAGTTTTTCCCTCTTCATAATCATGATCATAAGATGATGATAGAGCAGTGTTTAAATGACAAGGATTATGATCATCTAGAAACAAGTAGTTGCCTATGCAATCATCAGTTACCACATGTTGAACATGGTTTGCAAATTGACCATAAAATTCACATGCATACCTATCTCTATAATACTATGCAAATGTTGAAGAACTCAGATCCGAATTTGAAATAAGCTTGCACTCTTCCTGCTGTCCTGAATTGCTTCATACTCATTACCTTCTTGTTCAAAATATGAAATGTACTGATAGTTCCCTTGTTCATGTGCATGCAAATTTTCAAAACAATCTTGATCTCAAATCCTCTTGGAAGCACGGATGTTCTCCTCCACTCCTTTTGCATCCTCAAACAAAATTCTTAAGGATGAAGAATTCCTTTCTAAAAGAAGAAGGTGAAGCTCTGAATGCTATGCCATAACATAATATACTATAAAAACAGTCTCATAGGGCTGGATCTCCAAAGGCATGTCATGATAAATGTTGTAGAACCTTCGATTGAAAACAGGCAAAGATTCGTTCTCCTCTCTCTTCAAAGAATAATAATCAGCAAGATACAAATCAAGAGATTTGTTCTCACCCCAATGCCTCAAAAAATAATTATACAACTCAATCCAAGAACCAATAGAATCATCTCTCATATGCTTAAACCATACAACATCATCTCTGAACAAAGACTTAGAGAACAATCTCATGATCACATCATCATGAATAATCTCGAATTGATCAACAAAATTCTCAAAGGCCCCCAGATGATTTTCAACTGTGACATGATCCTCTCCAGAAAACCAGGGAAGATACTCAAGGCAATAAAGAGGATAAGGAAGAAGGAGATAGGGTAGCCTTAAAGGCTTGAACATATTCATTCTGATTTTAATTTGAAAATCAGTGGGATGATCATGAAAGTTAATAGGTTGATGGCAAGGTTCATCAGTAATGCCAAAAGGTGTTGAGATTTGGAAAGGTTTTGAATCAATTTCAACCTCCACAAAGTCACAAGAATGATAATATTTGGGAGGAATTGGAATGCAGAACTCATCTTTAGGAACAAGATGTGATGAGCATATAGGATCAACATCAACAACATAAGGCTGCAAAATTTCCTCTTGTAAGGTTGGATATATGAAGGTAGGTTGGTGATCATCGAAACAAACAAAACATAAAATAATCCTCTTGACATGTGAAGCGAAAAGAATGAAAGAGTTGATAAAGAACAAAAAAAGTTCATGCAGAAGACCAATGAATTTCCCTGGATGTATAATTCAGCCTCTTCATATTTCTGTTAACCGTATCCTCCCCAATGGAGACTTTGATTGTGGATTCGCCAGGCAGATTGCTACAGTCAATTCTATGTCCTTCCTTTGTCCTCCATTAAAATTCGGATCTATGTTGTTCTTCCCAAGGAAATTAGCTTCACTTCTGTTCCCCGACAACGATGCTGAAAGATGTTAGTCCCTAAAGTTGCACTTGACTGCTAAGGGCAAGCTAGTGCATCATCAAATTATTTCAATAGTTTTTATGGATAAATGTATATTGGTTTTTGAAAAGGTTGAAGGTTTCAACAATAAATGAAGAAAGAGAAAATCAATCTCTGATTGTAAATAAGTTCTGATAACACTTACTTAGTCAATGGTAGTCAATTTAATAAAGTAGATAAAACCATAAGAAGAAAGAAATATGCAAGTGTCCAATCTGTTCACTCACATAGGAAGATTCCTGATCCTAAATGTCATTCAGAAACAAAGAATAAGGTACTCAAAAACAAGTCTTGGAATGGAAAAGAAATCAGTGAAATCTTCAATGCCTTATCAACATAACAAGATATATTCGATGCATCGCAAAGATAACATGTTTTTTAAAGTAAGAAAAGGAAGAATGGGAGTAGAGGAGAAAGTTTTCTCATCAAAAGGGTTGTAGCATTGAGTGCAAAATGAAATAGTTCCTACTTTACAATCATAAAAGAGAGTCTCAGTCCTACATTCCTGATCTCTATTAAACCCTCTCGGGCCTTCAGAAACTAAATTCCCCCATCTTTACCTTCTAATTCGATGGGTTTAAATATACTTTTACAAACCAAATGATATCCTCTAAAACTAGATCTAATGAACACTTGTCAAAAGAAATCTAATTTGATCACAAAAGATAAAATTGAGATACTATTTTCAAGGGACATGTATCTCATCCTTAATTTAGGTCTTCGATAGCTTTAGCAGCTGTTGGATGATGATAAGGTTCTTCTAGATATTCCAATGACATCTAGGAGCCTTCACTGATGACTTGGCAACAATTGGCTATGATCTGGGAGGCTATAGTTTACTTTGTACATCTCTGTAGTTTCAACAACTAACACGACTCGAACAGAGCAAACTTAGCTGCCGAAAATCTGAAAATTCAATTTTTTAACTTCTGAAATTATGATGCTGTCATCTTTAGCATTAATGCTCATGAGTTCCTTTCTCAAAATAAATATCTCTCCAATATCTTGGCGTTTTTATGCAAATAGAAATTTAATATTCCTCCTTGTTTCTTCAGACAACAAATCCTTAACAAGCTATGGATCAATTAGAGCAATAATCAATCAAAACCACAGATATCCCTGGGCACAATCCTGTTGATATTTTGCAGGATATAACTAATAAACTATGCAACTCTTTCCCTAACACTTGCACAATCACTCGACACCTAGCATAAGGGTTTCTTGCTCGTGTCTTTTAGCTTGGCTATGTTTGATGAAGTGAAGTCAAATTATTTTATGCATGTCAATATCCAGACGACTTGGCATTGATATTGATCCTTGCTCATAGGGCTCCTGCGCATGCATCCTTTGGAAATCAGGCACTTGTAACTTCTTTGAGCATCGAGTGGATTGCGTGTTGGTGACCTGTGGCTTGACTCATGGTTTGGCTTGTGGTTTGGGCCTGTGTGTCGACATGTGACTTGACTCGTGGCTTGGGCCTGTATGTTGACTTGTGCTTTGACTTGTGTTGAATGCACTTTGATATGTAGACTTGTAGCTTGGCATATATTTGGTATTGGCTAGCTTAGAATTATGTAATGTGCCCCACCCCTTGATGAAGAGGTTTGAGAAGACTTAGTGGCCTAGGCATCCCCACTAGGCCATAGTCTCACACTAAAGGGAAAAGTCAACTAAATTAAGGTTATATTCTTAAGTTGACTTAATAAAAGGTAAAAGGATTTAAAAGATAACTCAATGAAGAAATAGAAGCGACAGAGTTTGAGTTGGGAGTTAACCCTAGGGGTTAAATTAACTCAACAAGGAAATAGAAGAAAAGTATAAAGAGTAGGGTAGGGCACACCTCTTATTCATTCTAGATTTTGGTAATTGCTTGTTGATGCTCTTGAGCATACAGTTTTGAGGGTTTTGATATTACAAACCCTAGTGAAAAACTCAGTGGTGAAAGATTCCACTCACCTTGTTCCAAGCTTGGTCTCGTGGATTAAATACTCCATCCACACCATTCAACATCGATCATATTTCTAGGAGTATTAGCAAGGCCATACCAGTTGAACCAACAAGGCCATACCAACTAGGTTTTTCTTGCAGGGGCGCACCATTTGTGGAAAAAGAGTTCGATCCAACATCTTGAGAAAGATTGGAAGGTTTCCAGCATTAGGGTTTTTCTTACAAGCCCTTGCTCATCAGTTTGAGGGTTTCCTTGATGATTTATCATGTCCCTATCATCCAGTTGTAGGTTGGGATGATTTCAGGAAGATGAGGACGTCTTGTGATTCAATATTTCTCAGATCTAGGATGCTAGAGGTTAGATCTGACATTGAAACTTCAATCAGGTGCTTGTGGCCACCCGATCTATAATTCTAGAGAGTTTCAAGGCATTCAGAGCCTACATTCATCTAGGCCATACTATTGTCCATATTCATAGTTTCAAGAGGGCCGTACCAGTCTAAGGTTTCTACAGTTTGAGGAGGAAGCTTTAACATTTGAGCTCCATACTTCAGGAGAAGGCTTCTATTGCCTTGATCTATATTTGGGAGGAGTTTGACAACATTTGGAGGTCTTTAGCTTCAGGAGGTTCAAACCCTTGGCATCCATTGTCTTCAGTAGGCTGTACTAGCAGTCAACAGGGCTGTATTCGTTGCTTGGGGGTTAGGCTTAAAACCTAGTTGCAGATTGAGCATTCATCTTCTATTGAAGCCTTTGGGAGGCTTGATTTGTATCTTCGGGAGAATTTTGTATGCAACTCCATTATTGTCATAGAAGCCATTTGAAGCTATTCCAGATCTACTTCTCTCATTGTATCAGGTGTTTGATTTCTTATAATAAAGTTCAGTTATTGCTTGTGTTCATATCTTGTCTTGATGATGATCTTCATATGTTTGCAATAATGCTTGTATAACACATGGCTGAAACAACTAAATAAACCCTAAGGCCGAAATGTCAAGGACAACCTGCATACACAACAATTAATAATCAGATCAGTCGTTAGTTAGTGATTCCAAGAAAAAAAATTGGCTTGGGATCATTACAGAGGTATCAGAGCTTTGATCCTCCAAACCTGTGAGGATTAGTGCATGTAAAGGTATAGTGGTATCTTTATGGGAAGAAGGAAGAAGATGGCTGGTGAAATAGAAGCCGAAATGGAGGGATCGGGAGATGACCGTGAGCCACAAGGCTTGGCTTTCTTGGCAGCCGAATTCAACAAATTCCATCAAACCATAAACTTTATAGAAGGTAACCTGATCCACCATTTATAGGAAATCCAGGAGACAAACCGAAGGGGACAAGCCAAAATTGTTGAGACCTTGAAGAAGGTGGATGAGAATATAAGGAAGATTGATGAGAACTTGACTCAGGTAACCGAGCTATTGATGAAGATGATTCATCAAGGGAATGACCCTGAGACGTATGAAAATAAAGAGGCTGGTGGATCCCATGGGGAAGTCAGGTATAATATGGAAAAGGCTTCTAGGTCCAAAGGAAGCCATGGAGGGGGTACGTCACATGGACAGATGGGGAGAAAGACTAACCCTAGGCTGTACTTTCCCACATTCACATATGAACAGATACAACAGGAGAACGTGGATGACTTTGTTGAGCAGATGGCACAATGTACTAGGGAGTACTATGGCTTGGATATGATCATTTAGGGGAAGATGTCCCTGGATCAATATTGCCAACTCAAGTTCAGAAACAAACCCAGGCCAAACCATAGGAGTAGTTTTGAGTTTGAACAAAGAGTAGGGAAGATAGAAATCCCATACTTTGATGGTACAACCAATATGATAGCCTAGGCATGGGTACAAAAATGGGACACTTATCTGTAGCTTAATCCCATGAGGGAGATGGATGCCTATAAATTTTCCACTATGTATTTGGATGGCAAGGCTCATGACTAGTGGTATCATGGACTCACCACCTTAGGACACAACCAGATAGTGACCTACACAGAATTCACCCAAAGACTCATTGACAGATTTGATCAGGGGATCCTAAACTACCTTTATGGGAGACCACACAGCTCAAGCAAGCAGGGGAAGTTGAGGCATACATTGAGGAATTTCAGAGGCTAGAAGTCATGGTGCATGATATATCACCAACCAGACTCATGATTTTCTTCACTGAGGGGTTGATGGAACCCTTGAAGGGTTGGGTAAAGGATTTTAAGCCTACCAATCTACATGATTCTATTTGGAGGAAAAGGGACCTAAGACCAGCTGCCAAACCAAAGTTTGTACCTAGGCCACCTCTTAACACTGAAGGAAGAGACCAAAGACCTCCAATGAACCGGGGGGGACGTGACCCAAGGGGGTTTGACAAGGGCCGTGGTAGAATGGATGATAACACCAGGAGGGAACTGAGAAAGAAGCAACTCTGCTTCACGTGCAAGGAACCATGGAACCCATCACACAAGTGCATGGGCCATGTCTAAGTGCACTATATAGAGGTGACCTCAGACAATGAGGAGGAGGAAGATTACAGACAATTTCAGAACATGGAGGCTGAAGCCATAGGTATAGTAGAGGAGGTGGTCATAGAACATGACAGTATGGCTAAGGGGAAATCCACCTTGGAATCTATCAACGGGGTATCCAAATTCAACACTTTCAGGATGAGAGGAGTCTTCCAGGGGTAGAAGGTATCAGTGTTGATTGATGGGGGAGCCTCTCACAACTTCATTGACTCAACACTATTGAAGAGGAGGTATATACCCACAGTAGGATTTGAAGGATTCAATGTGGAGGTAGAAAGTGGAAGCACTATGCCTTGTGACAGGTACATTCCAGGTATGAGGCTTACATTGGGTAGGCATGAGTTAGTATAGGATGTGTATGTGATGGAACTTCTAGACACCAACATCATCCTTGGAGTTCAGTGGCTCAGCACATTAGGGCCTATCACCACCAATTACAATACCATGGAGATGTTGTTTACAAAGGAGGGTGGATGAAAGGTAGTACTCAGAGGCATGACATGTAATTCTGCCAAGATAGTTACAACCAAGAGGATGGAAACCATCTTCAGGAGAGAGGAGATTGTATATGCAACTGAATGTAGGATTTTGGCATGTGTGGATGAACATGGTAAGGTTCACTACACCCTAGAGATCCAATAGATCCTTGACAAGAACCACAAAGTGTTTGGACTGATTCCTCCAGGGGTGCCACCAGACAGGGGGATTGAGCATATCATTGAGCTGGAGGCAGCGGCTAAGCCAGTCATCACCACACCATATAGGCATCCAAATAAGTATAAAGACGAGATAGAGAAATCCATCAAAGAACTTCTGGACATGGGACACATCAGGTTGAGTTCTATCCCTTTTTCTTCTTCAGTAGTGCTAGTCAAGAAGAAAGAAGGGACGATGTGGATGTGCATTGACTTTCGGGCCTTGAATAAAAAGACAATAAAAAATAGGTATTGTTGGCCCTTGACCAAGTTTTGAGGAACACTTGGTCATAATTGACCATTTTTGGACTTCGACACCCTGCCAAATATGGAGCACCAGGTAAAGCAGAGATCATGAGATCTCGATCCACTTTTGGGCCTCTTTTAGGGTTTTGGGTTAATGTAATGGGAAAGGGATGTCGGCCCATGGGTTTACCCATGCTTAGGCCTACTTTTGTAATGTATAAATAAAAATATAGGCAATGTAAGAAGTAGTATATTTGAATGCTTAGTGCAATTGGTGGTGCATCTATGTGATGTTGAATAAGTGCTCTGTGTGAACTGTGTAAGGCTTGCAAGGCTAAGTGAAAGTTACTGTGTGATTGATATTGTAACGCAAGGAAGAAGGATCTAGCAAGCTGTGCAGATCTTCTGTCCTTTTTGAAGAAGGGTTTCATAGGATTTGTGCTTGTAACAACTTGAGGACGATAATAAAGAAGAAGATCTTGNTGCTTTGTGCTTTGGTTCAATGTGTTTATCTTTTCTTATGCTACGTGCTTTGATATATCCACTCATGCTCTGTGCTTCTTAGATGTGTATGAATGTTAGATCTGATATGTATGAAGATGCTTAGTGCCGATCTACTAGATCTGATCTATTTTACTGTTGCTAAGTGTTGAAATATCTTAGATCTAAGTGAATGCTGCAATGCTCTGTGCTATCTACGAAGTATAATAAGGGTTGAATATTGATGAATGATCGATGCTAAGTGCGCTATAAGTGATATAATCACAAATCTGTGTCCCAACTAAGGTTGCATACACCTCAGTCTTGCAACCACCCCTGCCTCTACCTCGGGTGAGACCTCATCTACTTCACAGGTGTTGCTGAAGGGGTCGGTAGTTAGGGCTTTGTTGGTGTGCTCTTGAGCGTTGAACCCTGGGTCTGCCCCTGTGCCAACAAATGGTTCCATTTCCGGGACCTGAAACTGTGATTGCTAGGAACTGAGGAAGAAGAAATTTTGTGCAAAAGAAAGCTCTGTGCGTATATATGTCACCCTAGTGCATAGCTTTTTACTTGACCTGTGAAGCTTTGTGCCAGGAATAAGGCCATATTTGAGGAAAGGAAGATCATATCTGAAGAAAATAAGCGAGATTTGAATGCTTTGTGCTCTAATAAAAGTAAAAGTGGGAATTTCTGAAATAAAGAGGTAAGATCTGCAGAGAAGAGGTAATATTTGTAAGCCTTGTGCTTTAATAAAGCTAAGAATAGTTAAAACTTCTTAGATCTGGAAGCTTTATGCTCTGTAGGGGTAAGATAAGTGAAATTTTTGTTTCCAGAGCATGGATCTAGGTATGTTTGATAGATTCGGTCCTAGCTTAAAACCTAGGGCATTAATAGAAGAAAGAAAGTTTGATATGAGTAGATCTGATAAGCATAATGATAGATATGGTATACCTATGCATAGAAAGAATGTTTGGACTAACAAATGGATGTAGGATCCTAGAAAGAATTTTTTGTAGGTTAACTACCATGATCCTGGTGCGCAATACATAAGAAGTTGGGGATGATTTAAGAGAAAGAGAGGATTGACCCTATGTTATGGTTGTAGGAAAGCATACCATCTAGCTAAGGATTGCCCGGGTGGAAAACCCAGTTGTCTCTTTTGCAGAGCTTTGGACCATGAAGTATTGGATTGCCCTAGAATGATTGCTAAGCTTGAAAGAATAAATATACATGAAGAACACCCTAGGACAACCCCAGAAATAGAATAACCCTAGAAAGAATTAGAGAAAATATTAATACAGATGAAAGAAACCCTGAAGGAACATAAAGATGTCTGATTACCAGAGATCTTCAAAGAAAAGGAACAAATCAAAGCATGACTATGGGACTTCGACGTTGAATGTATTATTGATGAAGAAACACAAGTGGACATTATGCCAGAAATAACATGGGAAGTTATAGGGAAGCATGCCATGATTCCTTCACTGGGAGGAATAGGACTATTCATAGGAAAACTGGTGATGTTATGTGGAAAACGCGCTCAGATACCTATGACAGTCAATGGGACTTTGACAGAAGAAGATTTTGAGATTATAAAATTTATTGAGGATGGCACCCTATTCACTATGTTACTTGGAAAACCTTGGATTGAGAGAGATCAAGAGAGAAAGAAGGAAGAATAAAAAGTATTACAACAACAGAGACAAGAGCTAAAGATTTCATGAACAAAGGGATCTTACAATTGATTGAGGAACAAGAGAATAAATCAAATCTATTTGACACTAGAAGCTCAAATGTCAAAGAGTTAGGGGACTCACAGAATATTGGAGTATCTGTACCAGATACAGACGAAGTAGTTCTCCTGAGTCTTGGGAAAGAACTTCAGAAGCACGAAGTGACTATGCCCAAGGAAAATAAGAACCGGTTCAAGAAAATAACTACCAAGATGAAGCTCATGGGGAAGAAGGCTAGAAATCTAAGTAAAAAGAGAGTTCATATCGACAGGCTACAAAGGGTTCCAGAGGGAACCTCTCCGAAAGAAACTTTTCACAATTCGATCTTCGTTGGGATAACAAAACAATGACATGGGTTACTTAATCGTGGTGAAGCAATATAGTCGTTGGAGGCCGATATATTTGTTCGACTGCCACCCCGAACGGATCAAAAAACATTGATGGCTCATCACCATACTATTATACCACACCATAATGGATAGAACCAGAGTTAAGGAAGCCCCATACCCATTGAAAACAATCTGTTACAAAGTTACTTACTTAATCCATCATGCCATGCACGGAAGACACTTTTTCTAATCGTGAATTTGAATTCGGAGACTACCTGTATTGTGAACCGTGATTACTCCACCCTTACTCTCTACCTTAATATAGTATCTACGTTACTTTGAGAACCCGATCTATTGATACTGAGTGTATATGTCTGACGAATTTAGCACAACTGAAGAATCTGTAAGAGAGGTACTCGCTAGCCTCAGAACTCAAAGAGTCATGTCAGAGCGGGGATTGTCTACAGGTTTACAGGCATCATCGACGAGAGGAGTGCAAGCCTCCCCATTGACTGCTCGAGCAGTAACATCCCGAGCCGACACAGAAAGAAGAACCAAACATAAGGATGATATGGCCAATGCGAAGTTGGTTCCATCCATACTACCTGCTTACATACAACCTTTGAGTGGTGCGATCAATAGAGATAATATTCCTGGAGACTTTGAGTACACTCTAGTCATGGCATACCTACCGAAAGGAGTACACACAGTCCGCGTAGATCATGACAAGATCGCAGCCTTGAATTTTAGTGACTTCAATTTGGGGGATTGTAAATTTTACAACACACTTGCTCTGTACAAGTACCTAACCAATACCAAGGGAAAGAATTCGAAGATCGTCCCTCAACAATGGACGATGAACCTTGCGTAGTCTACTCTGCTCAATGTTATGAAGATACCACACTTCGGCAATGTTAGGGTCCTAACCCACACATAGGTAGATCAATATATTCAGATGTAATAAAGGTCAATATTAATAAGGCCTTTCAATAAATAGAATAAGGCAGATGTAAGAAGACCTAATAGAAGCTTCTGCTTCTAGAAGGTTCTTCCTCTATATGCTTCTCTTGATAGACATATTTAGTATAAATAAGGGTCGAGGGTATGAAAACCCTAACTGAGAGATTATTGTAATAGAGCGCTGCTCGATTGGAGGTTGCCCCCTCGAAGAGGCCTGTGAACATTGCTTTCTGAATCAAAGTGCTATTTTTGTTGTTGTTCTTATATCATTTCTGTGTTATTGTGGAGATTATGCTGGATATATTACTGTTATTCTGCCATTTCTAGCATTTTATTTCTGTTCTGCATATTTATTATATCTAATATCTTGCAAGTGGTATCAGAGCACTTTCCTTGGTAGAAATTGTGGGATTTTTTTTTCCAGGGTAGAGACGTATTCCAGCATCTTTAAGCCACAGAGATCTGTCGTTACGTGCATAAACCCAGGGTTGAGGGATTCATACACGCAGGAAATACAAGTGGTTCTTAAGTGCACATCTTTTGGCCACCCTTGTAACCCCTGTTGGTACCCCTTCGAGTGGTAGAGCATCAGACAACACTTGTGTACGGATCGACCTAGATTTCCTGAAGCCCTCTTTAGATAAACCTATCGGCCATCGGACTGCTATAGTGTCACCGAGAACAACACTCGAGAAAATACTCTCTAGTACCTGGGTAGTCGGGTAGTATGGCTAAGGGTATGATCTATCCTCCTTAGTTAGTGCCCTGAGATATTGGGCCGAGTATTACTGTTGGACCCCGCACGTATATAAGAGATCTATAGAACAGGGAAAACCCTTGTCTATAGAACCCTTGAATACCTAACCCTTGGGGGACAGAAACATAAACAAATTAAAACAGACCAAATCTATTTCCGCGCAACTGTGTTCGGGTTGCCAAGTAAATACACATTTTTTTTCTGGTTAAGCACTTGTGGATTTCATCACTGCAGTATTCTTCAGACCAAAGTATAACTCTGCAGGTGTATAAAAATAAAAAATAAAAAATAAAAAAGTCTCCAAATCGATTCATCTCCAGACTTTGCGAAAATGTGATAAGGGAAGAGAGATGAATCCAATAGGCGTTGCGAAAATGTGTGTCTCCAAATCGATGACTACCACCTAAAATCCCATATGTTTTATATCAACATGGGTGGTTGTGATATTGTGTTGGGTGCCAACTGGATAAGAACTTTGGGTCCCATTCTCATGGATTTTAAGGCACTAACCATGCAATTCAACCAGGAAGGCCACCAATATAAATTCCAAGGCATAATTGTTGGTTCACCCGAGGTCATTAGTTCCCATCACATGGAAAAGCTGCTCAAAAAAGGTCATTCTAGTGTCATTGCCCAACTCCATGCCATCCAAGCAACAGAGACACCCCCGGTGCTGCATGACCTCCAAGATCTCCTTTCTAAACATCAAATGGTATTTTCCACTCCCCAAGGACTCCCTCCTTCCCACGATGTTTATGATCATTCCATTCCCCTTTTTCCCAGAAGCCTTCCTCCCAATATCCGTCCATATCACCACCCCTTTTCACAAAAAAATGAAATTGAGAAAATGGTCCAGGAACTCCTTAATGCAGGCATTATCTTCCCTAGTACGAGCCCTTACTTTTCTCCTGTAGTCATGGTCCTAAAGAAAGAAGGTTCTTGGAGAATGTGTCCTGACTTCTGTGCCCTCAACAAACTGACCATTAAAGACAAATTTCCCATTCCTGTGATTGATGACCTCCTGGATGAATTGAGTGGCGCCTAATTCTTTACTAAACTTGATCTTCGCTCGGGCTATCACCAGATACGTATGAAAGAGGAAGACATTCCCAAGATGACCTTTCACACTCATGAGGGCCACTATGAGTTTTTGGTCATGCCCTTTGGCTTGTGCAATGCCCTCTCCACCTTCCAAAGCCTCATGAATCATGTCTTTTGTCCCTTTCTCCATCATTTTGTCTTAGTTTTCTTTGATGATATCCTCATCTATAGAAAAACCTGGATAGACCATCTTACTCATGTGGATCAAGTTCTCCATCTCCTCTCCCAACAACAAATTTTCCTAAAATAGTCTAAATGTGCTTTTGGTGCCTCAGAAGTAGAATACTTGGGTCATCTGATTGGAAAGGATGGTGTCAGGGTGGATCCAAAAAAGATTGAAGCTATGCAAGACTGGCCGCACCCAAAGACTCTCAAAAGCTTGCGTGGATTTCTGGGCTTAACAAGATATTATCACAAGTTTGTTAAGAACTACGGAAATATTGCAGCAGCTCTCACTGCTCTCCTAAAAAAGAACTCTTTCACTTGGACTCCAGCCACTACTCAAGCTTTTCAAACCTTGAAGACAACCATGTGCACCACTCCGGTTCTGGCCCTTCCTAATTTCACAAAGACCTTTGTGTTGGAATGTGATGCCTCAGGGAAAGGAATCAACATTGTCCTTATGAAAGAGGGTCGACCTTTGGCCTTCACCAGTAAGCAATTGTCTAAAAGGAATCTGGGAAAAGCCATTTATGAAAAGAAAATGTTGGCTATTCTGCATGCCATTGATCTGTGGCACCCTTATCTCTTGGGGCAACACTTCCAAATTAAGACCAACCATCAAAGCCTCAAGTACTTTCTGGAACAACGCATTTCCTCCCAAGAGAAACAAAAATGGGTGACTAAGCTCTTTGGTTATGATTATGAGATCATTTATAAGAAGGGAAAAGACAATGTAGTGGTAGATGAACTGTCCCGAAAATATGAAGAAGAAGGATCCCTTTTTTCCCTTTCCTTCATTGTACCCGATTGGCTCCAAGCTGTGCGCCAGGAATGGCTTCAAGATCCCAAAAGTTCGCATCTGATCCAACAATTGTAGACCAAGGCTCTGGCTCCCCCAGGGTACTCTTGGCTCTAGGATGAGCTTCGATACAAAGGCCATTTGTATTTAAGTAAACAATCAAAGCTTAAATCCACGGTACTTTCTGAGCTTCATGCTACACCCACAACAGGGCACTCAGGGTTCACCAAAACATATGACAGGGTCAAACGTTCTTTTTTCTGGGATGGTATGAAACAGGAAATCCGTAATTTTGTCGCTGAATATGAGGTGTGTCAATGCAACAAGGGAGAAACAATCAAATCTCTGGGCACACTACAACCACTTCCGATTCCACATGCTATTTGGAAGGATATCTCTATGGACTTTATTACCGGCTTACCCAAATCAAGGAATAAATCAGTCATAATGGTGGTTGTGGATCGCCTTTCCAAGTATTCTCATTTCTGTGCTCTTCAACACCCATTTACTGGATCCAAGGTGGCTCAACTTTTCATGGACCAAGTCTTCAAGCTTCATGGCATGTCGCACTCTATTGTTTCTGATCGTGACCCAACTTTCACAAGCAATTTTTGGCAAGAATTGTTTAATCTATAGGGCACCCAATTACATCTCAGCACAGCTTATCATCCCCAGACTAATGGTCAAATGGAAGTTGTCAAGAAGTGTTTGGAAACATATCTGAGGTGTTTTGCCTCTGAAAAACAACATCAGTGGGCTCAATGGCTACCCTTAGCCGAATGGTGGTACAACACTTCCTACCATACAACTACTCGCATGACTCCTTTTGAAGCAGTATATGGATAGAAGCCACCTTCAGTTCTCTCATACTTACCGAGTACCTCGAAGGTCTAGGCGGTTGACCAAACACTTATAGTTCGAGAAGATATTCTTTGTACCCTTAAAGAGAACTTGGTCATGGCCCAGAATCGCATGAAGCAACAAGCGGATCAAGGTCGCTCTGAACGTCAATTTGCAGAAGGGGATCAAGTGTTTCTGCGACTGCAACCATACAAGCAAACTTCCCTCAAGGCCGAGCATTGTCAGAAGTTAGCGCCCAAATTTTATGGTCCTTATACAGTTCTCAAGCGTGTGGGACAAGTCGCATATCAGTTAGCTCTGCCCAGTCAGTCGAAGCTAAATCCAATTTTTCATGTTTCATGCTTAAAGAAGGTGATTGGAACTAGGTGCCAAATTCAAACCAACCTTCCCAAGTTAGTTGAAGAAGGATCCATTTGTCTACAACCAGAAGTAGTTTTGGACCAGCATGAGCATCGCCTACATCAGAGAACCATCAAGGAAGTGCTAGTCCAGTGGAAAGATACGACTTCAGCAGATGCCACTTGGGAACTAGCTACCATTCTGCAGCAGTTTCCACATCTCAAGCCTTGAGGACAAGGCTGCTTTTAAGGGGGAAAACATGTTAGGGTCCTAACCCGCACATAGGTAGATCAATATATTCAGATGTAATAAAGGTCAATATTAATAAGGCCTTTCAATAAATAGAATAAGGCGGATGTAAGAAGACCTAATAGAAGCTTTCGCTTCTAGAAGGATCTTCCTCTAGATGCTTCTCTTGATAGACATGTTTAGTATAAATAAGGGTCGAGGGTATGAAAACCCTAGATGGGAGATTATTGTAACATAGTGCTGCTTGATTGAAGGTTTCCCCCTCGAAGAGGCCTGTGAACATTGCTTTCTGAATCAAAGTGTTATTTTTGTTGTTGTTCTTATATCATTTCTATGTTATTGTGGAGATTATGATGGATATATTACTGTTATTCTGCCATTTCTAGCATTTTATTTATGTTCTACATATTTATTATATCTAGTATCTTGCAGGAAGACACCAGGAGGAGAATGCTTGTGTGAAGATGCTGCTGGAAAGTTACCATGGAGGATACTTATGGTTGAACCATCACATAACAATTGATCCAACACTGATCAACCGGATCAACAGGCTTAGCATTCAAGGCCTTGATCCCCACGATTACTATCCTGGAAAGACCATGGATCACGCTCTTTCTCAGAAGATCAAAAAAGCCTATGGTGATGTTGAGAAAGGCGTGCGAGGCTACAAGGTAGCTTCTATTGAAAGTGGCGCAGTGCGCCTCGCCTGTCAACTCATCGTAGGGAAGTTGGTATGAAAGAATCGACCAACGCAAGTATCCGGATTTGTAGTCAACCTCGCAGGAAAGTGCGCAGAGGGACTACAGATGAACTGGGCAAAGTACCAGGTGAATAAACTAGAGATTAATTGCAAAGAAGCTGAGGATCAAGGGCATGAATTGTTTTTAGCTGGCTCTTGATACTTCTAGCTTTCGTTGCATGGGAGCTACCGGAAGGTGTAACCTTCCCCGACATTGATCCCTTTGAACCACTGGTTGCGAAGTTTAGTACCCTGTGGTACTCAAACAACATGAACAAGTAGTGGCAATCCAATGTTGTATTTCATACCTACTACACCCAGTTGAAGCTCGCCATCCAGTCCGATTCTCGCATGACCCCAAATACTTTACACAGGTTTCGACCTTTGATAAAGTTCTGTTCAGAAAACCATTTTATATATCTGACAACACATGCTGATGAGAAAAAGGAACAACTACAGTCTTATTACAAGTTGACAGAAGAAGACCTGGAGGAAATCACCAAGGAATGGTCAGTGAACCTCCTTATTCCAGCAGACCATGCAGAAGTGTATGATATTGACAGCCCAGAAGCTATGCAGAATACACCTGGACCTAGTAAGACAAAGAAAACAAAGAAAACAAATAAGGATGAGGATATCCAGGATGTAGACAACAGATCTATAAGAACTGCATCCGTTACACCAGAGCAAGGAGGTAATGGCGAATACTTAGAGGAAGTCCAACAAAGGCCAAAATACGAAGTAGAAATCATAAAGAAAAGGAAGGGTTCGCCTCCAGAACCTTCCTCCCGAAATAAATCAAAAGAACCCGTGACTAAGATGAAGACCACGCTTACTCCAGATGACTTCAGTTTTCTCATCATAGCTATGAATGAAGCCATAGAAGAGATAACAAAAAAAAAGGAAGATAAGAAGGAGACAATGTACAACAGAATCGAGATCGAACTCCAAGGAGTACAACAAGATCTCCAGTCTAGCCACGCAGTCTCCTCTGCACCCCTACCAGAAGGAACAATAGAAGAAGGAAATGAACTAGTTCAACTCTGCAAGATTGCTAACATGATCAAAGTATGCCTTCGGAAGGCACAGGAAGAAACAACGCAGGCCACCTAGGCCTTAAAGCAAGCACAAGAGGAAATCATCGAGCAACGCCGAGATGCACAACAAGAGAAGGACACTCTCCAAGTGAAATTTGAAGAAGACAGAGCAAAGATTCAAAAAGAGAAAGAGCAGTTGCTCATGAAGCAGATTGGGATTGAAGAAATAGTCAACATAGCATTTTGCTTTGTGACTGGCTTAGAACAGAAGGGAGAGGACCCCATCGAATGCCAAGTGATGACGCTTGCTGAAGTTATTCAACAACTTCAACAAAGAGTCGTGGACTTAGAGCTTCAGACCATATCACAGACCCCACAAGAAGTGCGCGACCAATGAGAAATAACTACCCGGAGCACCGTAGAAAGGATTAAAGAACTCCCTAAGGAATGAAAACAGTTAAGTAGAAGAAGTGCACAGATCTACGAGAACCTAATCGAGAACCCAGAATTGCATAAATTGGAGTCACATCTCCAAGAGGTGAAGTACGACGTTGAAACACTACAGGCGCAACCGAAGGCCCTATCACCCGTAGATATAATGAAGAGGTTTCCAAAGCAACGCACAACCCAACAACATATTCACATGCTTCAAAGTAAAGTATTGAAAGTCTCTCAATGACTTCAACCAATGCAAGAAAAGGCATGCCAACTGTTCACTGAAGTTGAAAGCCAAGGAGTAGAACTTGAACAGCTTTTGAATATAGCAGAACAATGCCTAGAAAGGCCGGTGAATGAGGCACTCATCCAGGAGTTTGCCGAGAAAGAGGCAGTAGCAATGTGACAAGTCTAAGCAGCTCTAGCCAAGCTCGAGGAATTCGAAGAAGAATTGGTCAAACCTGAGTGACTCGGGACAAGTCACAGGTGAGTGTTGGGGGCTTGTTGTCCCTTGACCAAGTTTTGAGGAACACTTGGTCATAATTAACTGTTTTTGGACTTCGAAACCCTGTCAAAGATGGAGCACCAGGTGAAGCAGAGATCACGAGATCTAGGTTCACTTTTGGGCCTCTTTTAGGGTTTTGGGTTAATGTAATGGGAAAGGGATGTTGTCCCGTGGGTTTACCCACGCTTAGGCCCACTTTTGTAATGTATAAATACAAAGATAGGCAATGTAAGAAGTAGTATATGTGATTTCTTAGTGCTCTGTGATTGCTTAGGTGGTGCATCTATGTGATGTTGAATAAGTGCTCTGTCCAAACTGTGTAAGGCTTGCAAGGCTAAGTGCAAGTTACTGTGTGATTGATATTGTAACGCAAGAAAGAAGGATCTAGCGAGATGCACATATCTTTTGTCCTCTTTGAAGAAGGGTTTCAGAGGCTTTGTGCTTGTAACAACTTGAGGATGATAATAAAGAAGAATATCTTGTGGGCGTAGCCCCAAGGGGGGGGGGGGTGAACCACGTAAATCTGTGTGTTATGCTCTGTGCTTTAGTACAATACGTTTATCTTTGTTGATGCTACATTATTTGATATATCCACTCATGTTCTATGCTTCTTAGATGTGTATGAATGTTAGATCTGATATGTATGGAGATGCTTCGTGCCGATCTACTGGATCTGATCTATTTTACTGTTACTAAGTGCTGAAATATCTTAGATCTAAGTGAATGTTGCGATGCTCTGTGCTATCTATGAAGTATACTAAGGGTTGAATATTGATGAATGATCGATGCTAAGTGTGTTGTAAGTGATATAATCATAGATCTGTGTCCTAGCTAAGGTTGCAGACACATGAGTCTTGCAACCACCCCTGCCTCTACCTCAAGTGAGACATCATATGCTTCGTAGGTGTTGCCAAAAGGGACGATAGTTAGGGATTTTTTGGTGTGCTCTTGAGCATTGAACCCTGGGTCTGCCTCTGTGCCAACAGGTACCCTATACCAAGGATTGATGAGTTGCTAGACGAACTACATGGAGCTGTCTATTTCACCAAGATTGACCTTCATTCTGGCTACCATCAAATCAAGATGAGGGAGGAGGACATTTCAAAAACAACT
Organism: Picea engelmannii; assembly: GCA_009831015.1. Classification (NCBI taxonomy): domain Eukaryota; kingdom Viridiplantae; phylum Streptophyta; class Pinopsida; order Pinales; family Pinaceae; genus Picea; species Picea engelmannii. The sequence goes on from ML792021.1 coordinate 153,675, forward strand.
TTCAGGTGTCATTACAACCATTATGAGTTCTTGGTGATGCCCTCCAGGTTAACCAATGCCCCAACTACATTCCAATATTGAATGAACCATGTGTTCAACAAACAGCTTAGGAAGCACTTGTTAGTATTTTTTGATGAATTTCTCATTTACAACAAGATGTGGGAGGAACACCTTCGACATGTGGATCAGATCCTGTCTATAATGGAGGAACAATCACTATACGCTAAGGAGTCCAAATGTGAGTTTGGAATGACAAAAGTTCTTTAATTGGGACACATCATCGGAGCAAAGGGGGTATAGGTGCATCAGGAGAAAATAAAATCCATTATGGAGTGGCCTATCCCTAAGACACTCACAGAGCTAAGGGGATTTCTAGGCATGTGCATTTACTACAGGAAATTTTTCAAAGGGTTTTCTCAGCTGTGTGCACCCTTGAACGATTTGATGAAGAAGGGAGCCTTCAAATGGAGTGAATAAACTCAAATTACGATGGATAAAATGAAAAAGGTGATGAGCACATGCCCAATCCTAGCTCTTCCATATTTCGGCCTACCTTTCACCTTGGAGTGTGATGACTCAGGAGAAGGCATAGGGGTCGTACTGATGCAGAATAGGCACCCTCTTGCCTACTAGAGCCGAAAACGCAGGGGTCCTGAGATACTCTACAACATTTATGACAAAGAAATGTTGGCTATCATGCACACACTAGACAAATTTCGGAAATATCTGGTAGGTGCACGGTTTGTGGTCAAATCAAATCATAACAGTCTTAAATACCTATTGGAGTAAAATGACTTAAATGAAAGGCAACATAAATGGGTAAGCAGAATACAGGCCTATGACTTTGACATTGAATTTGTCAATGGGAAGAACAATGTGGTGGTTGGTGCATTGTCTTGGAGGCCATCCATTTCTTCCATGACAGGTGTATTAGTTTATTGGAAGGACCACTTGGTGATGGAGTATGAAAAGGATCAGTTCTCTTGTTAGCTATTGGATGGATAGGTACATGATGATAACTTCAGGGTTATCAATGACCTCATCTATTACAAGGGCCGAATCTTTTTGGTTCCTGGATCGACCTTTAAGGCCAAGGTGTTGTAGGCATGTCATGACTCAACAATGGTAGGGCATCAAGGGATTAGTAAGACGTACAGGTAGGTGAGAGAGAGGTTCTCATGAAAGGGCCTCAAGGAGGATGTAATAAATCATGTCAAGGAGTGTACTACATGCCAGGAAAACAAATATGAGCACACTCACCCAACAAGACTACTGCAACCCTTACCCATTCCAGAGCACAAATGGGAAAGCATATCCATGGATTTCATCACCGGGTTGCCAAGGATGCAGGGGAAGGACTGCATTTTTGTAGTGGTGGACAGATTAATGAAGTTTGCACACTTTTTCTCCATAGCCACAGAATTCAATGCAACACAGGTGGCCGAATTGTTTTTCAAGGAGATTTTCAGGTTGAACGACCTACCCAATACCATTGTCAGTGATAGGGATAGCAGGTTCATGAGTACATTTTGGTAGGAGTTTTTGAGATTGGTTGGTATAGCCTTGACCCCTAGTACCAACTATCACCCATAGACGGATGGACAGACCGAGATAGTCAACAAGTGGGTAGAAGGATACCTCAGGAATTATGTAGCAGGGCAACAAAAAGCATGGGTCATATGGTTTCACTTGGGAGATTACTACTACAACACCACCCAACACGTTTCCATAGGCATGACACCATTCAGGACCTTATACATCTATGACCCACTATCTTTTGTAGATATTTCTTTTGGGGACAACAGGGCACTAATGGCACAAGATTGGGTACAACAGAGCCAATACATCCTCAGAGAGTTGAAGGATCATCTATAGAGAGCACAAAACCAACAGAAGGTCCAAGCAGACAAGCACACAGTTGATCGTACTTTTGAGGTTGGTGACTTAGTCTACCTAAGGATCCAACCATATAGGCATGCTTCTATAAAAAGAAGTGGAGCAGAGAAGCTACATCCACGTTTCTTTGGGCCCTACAGGATCAACATGAAGATAAGGGCCGTAGCTTACGAGCTGGAGCTTCCACAGGGAAATAAGATACACAATCTCTTCCATGTGTCTTGCCTAAAGAGGTCCATCAGCCAACATATCACACCTATTGAGGTACTACCTCCCATGGACGAAGAGGGGCAACTAGTTTTGATTTTGGAAGAGATACTAGAGGTTCAGAAGAAGAGGCTCAAGAAAAGAAGCATCAAAGAGTACCTGCTCAGATGGAAGGATCTACCCATTGAGGATGCCATGTGGGAGAATGAACAAGTGGTATGGGAAATAGGCTTGGAATTGCTTGAGAACAAGCAATTTCTAGCAGGGGAGACTGTAATGTCCCCCACCCCTTGATGAAGAGGTTTGAGAAGACTTAGTGGCCTAGGCACCCCCACTAGGCCATAGTCTCACACTGAGGGGAAAAGTCAACCAAACTAAGGTTATATTCTTAAGTTGACTTAATAAAAATGTAAAAGGAGTTAAAAGATAACTCAATGAATAAATATAAGTGTTGGAGGTTGAGTTAGGAGTTAAACCTAGGGGTTAACTTAACTCAACAAGGAAATAGAATAAAATTATAAAGAGAAGGCTAGGGTGCACCTCTCATTCATTCTGGATTTTGGTAATTTCTTGTTGATGCTCTTGAGCATATACTTTTGAGGGTTTTGATATTACAAACCCTATTGAGCAACTCAGTTGTGAAAGATTCCACTCAACTTGTTCCAAGCTTGGTCTCAGGGATGAAATACTCCACCCACACCATTCTACATCTATCATCTTTCCAGGAGGACTAGCAAGGCCGTACCATTTGAACCATCAGGGTCGTACCAGCTAGGGTTTTCTTGCAGGGACGCACCATTTGTGGAAAAAGAGTTCGATCTAGCATCTTGAGGAAGATTGGAAGGTTTCCAGTATTAGGGTTTTTCTTGCAAGCCCTTTCTCATTAGTTTGAGGGTTTACTTGAGGAGTTGTCATGTCCCTATCATCTAGTTGTAGGTTAGAACGATTTCAAGAAGAAGGGGACATCTTGTGATTCAGTATTTCTTAGATCTAGGAGGCTAGATTTTAGATCTGAAATTGAAACTTCTCTCAGGTGCTTGTGGCCACCCAATCTATCATTCTAGAGAGTTTCAGGGGATGCAGATACCACATTCATCCAAGTCGTACTATTGACCATATTCAGGGTTTTAGGAGGGTTTTACCAGTCTAGGGTTTCTGCAGTTTGAGGAGGAAGCTTCAACATTTGAGCTCCATACATAAGGAGAAGGCTTATATTGCCTTGATCTATCTTTGGGAGGATTTTGACAACATTTGGAGGTCTTCAGCTTCAGGAGGGCTGAACCCTTGGCATCCATTGTCTTCAGCAGGTTGTACTAGCAGTCAACAAGGCCGTATCAGTTGCTTGGGGGTTAGACTTAAACCCTATTTGCAGATTGAGCGTTCATCTTCTATTGCAACCGTTGGGAGGCTTGATTTGTATCTTCAGGAGCATTTTGTATGCATCTCTATTATTTTCATAGAAGCCATCTAAAACTATTCCAGATCTGCTTCTCTCATTGTATCAGGTGCTTGATTTCTTATAATAAAGTTTAGTTATTGCTTGTGTTCATATATTTTCTTGATGATGATCTTCATATGTTTACAATAATGCTTGTATAACACATGGCTAAAACAACTGAATAAACCCTAAGGCCGAAATGTCAAGGCCAACCTACATACACAACAATTAATAATCATATCAGTGGTTAGTTAGTGATTCCAAGCAAAATATTTGGCTTGGGGTCATTGCAAATTAGAACACTAAGTTTAGACTTAGGATACTATATAGTGTGACCTAAGGTTAAGCCACTTTAAAGCACACATTTTTTATGAGATTAAAATATATTTCTCTCTCTCTCTCTCTCTCTCTCTCTCTCTCTCTCTCTCTCTATATATATATATATATATTATATTTGAAGATCTAAAACATAGGCTAGGGATTACCAATAATTTATTTGCATTTTTGTATTGTAGGTCAAGAGGGAAAAACCAAAGGATTTTTAGGAAAAACTGATCAAATTAGGTTCATCAAGGCTGGATGAAAGATACAAAGATCGTGACATAGGAAAACACTCAAAGGGGTTTGAAAATTTAAGCATAAATATGTTAAAGACTCTCTCACCGGTAAATTTGAGAGCTAACATCTGGCTCTGGCTGGGATGGAGACCTCCTTGCGAGGCTCCAAGAACCTAGTAGTTCCAGTCACCTTGTCCATCGGGCTATGGAGTCAACAATCAACCATGTGTAACCGATCTCTATACACCTTCAAAAACTGGCATTATTCTAGCACACTGACTCTACTTCTCCTGCAAACTGGAAGAAAAGTAATGCTCGGTAAAAGAGCTTATTTTCTGGACTACCCTACTCTAACCAGCTCTACAATTGGTTAAGTAAAGGATGAATTCCATAACATCCATTCAAGAAACTTCAAAACTGAAAAGATCTTGTCCATACCACTGATCAATAGATGATATCTAAAATATAATAGCAGTGATAAAAACTCGTTCAGGAAACCATACTCACCCGGAAGCATTGGCGAGCTAAGGAAATCTGAAATTTTCAAGCACTCTGAAATGTATGATTCCATGAAGGCTGCCACTGGATATTTGAAACCAAGATAAAAAACGTATTGATCTACGAAAAACACCTGCACACCTAGGACAACCTCTTTGCTGGAAGACTGATGAATTGCTGGTTCTCTTGAGAGCATCTTGTGATCATAAAAAATGGCAGTTTTTCCCTCTTCAAAATCATGATCATAAGATAATGATAGAGCAGTGTTTAAATGACAAGGATTATGATTAGCTAGAAACATGTAGTTGCCTATGCAATCATCGGTTACCACATGTTGAACATGGTTTGCAAATTGATCATAAAATTCACATGCATACCTATCTCTAGAATACTTTGCAAATGATGAAGAACTTAGATCCGAATCTGAAATAATATTGCACTCTTGCTGTTGTCCCAAATCTGCTTCATCCTCATTACCTTCTTGTTCAAAATCTGAAATGTACTGACAGTTCCCTTGTTCATGTGCATGCAGATTTTCAAAACAATCTCGATCTCGAATCCTCCTGGAAGCACAAATGTTCTCCTCCACTCCTTTTGCATCCTCAAACAAACTTCTTAAGGATGAAGACTTCCTTTCTAACAAGAGAAGGGAAAGCTCTCAATGTTGATCCATAATATAATATACCATAGCAACAGTCTCAGTGAGCCAGATCTCCAAAGGCATGTCATCATAAATGTTGTAGAACCTTCGATTGAAAACAGGAAAATCTTCGTTCTCCTCTCTCTTCAAAGCATAAAAAACAACAAGATACAAATCAAGAGATTTGTTCTCACCCCAATGCTTTGAAAAAGCATTAGACAACTCGGTCCAAGAACCATTAGAATCATCTCTCAGACCCTTAAACCATACAACAACATCTCTAAACAAATACTTAGAGAACAATCTCATGATCACATCATCATGAACAATCTCGAATTGATCAAAAAAATTCTCAAAGGTCCTCGGATGACTTTCAGCATTGACATGATCCTCTCTAGAAAACCAGGGAAGATACTTAAGGAATTCAAGAGGATAAGGATGAAGGAGATAGGGAAGCCTTAAAGGCTTGAACATCTTCATTCTAATTTTAATTTGAAAAGTAGTGGGCTGATCATGAAAGTTAACAGGTTGATGGCAAGGTTTATCAATAATGCCAAAAGGTGCTGAGCTCTGGATAGGTTTTGAATCAATTTCAACCTCCACAAAGTCACAATAAGTATCAGATTCAAGAGGAATTAGAATGCATAACTCATCTTTAGGAATAGGTTGTGATGAGGATATAGGATCAACATCAACAAAATAAGGCTGCAAGATTTCCTCTTCTAAGGTTGGATATATGAAGGTAGGTTTGTGATCATCAGAATAAACAAAACATAAAATAATCGTCTTGAAATGTGAAGGGAAAAACATGAAAGAGTTGATAAAGAACAACAAAAGTTCATGTAGAAGACTAATGAACTGATACCTGGATTTAGAATCCAACCTCTTCATCTTTCTATTAACTGGATCCTCCCCAGTGGAGTCTTTGATTCTGGAGTCGCCAGGCAGATTGCTACAATCAATTCTATGTCCTTCCTTTGTCTACCATCAAAATTCGGATCTATGTCATTCTTCCTAGGGAAACTAGCTTCACTTCCATTCCTCAACAACGTCGCCAAAATATGTTAGTCCCTAAAGTTGCACTTGACTGCTAAGGGAAAGCTAGGGCATCATCAAATTATTGCAATAGTTTTTATGGATAAATGTATATTGGTTTTTGAAAAGGTTGAAGGTTTTCAGCAGTAAATGAAGAAAGAGAAAATCAACCTATGATTGTAAATAAGTTTCGATCACACTTACTTAATCAATGGTAGTCAATTTGATAAAGCAGATAAAAACATAAGAAGAAAGAAATATGCAAGTGTCCAATCTGTTCACTCACACAGGAAGATTCTTGATCCTAAATGTCATTCAGAAACAAAGAATAAGGTACTCAAAAACAAGTCTTGGAATGGAAAAGAAATGAGTGAAATCTTCACTGCCTTATCAACATAACAAGATATATTTGATGCATCACAAAGAAAACATGTTTTTTAAAGTTAGAAAAGGAAGATTGAGAGTAGAGTAGAAAGTCTGCTCATCAAAAGGGTTGTAGCATTGAGTGCAAAAGGAAACAGTTCTTGATTTACAATCATAAAAGAGAGTCTCAATCATGCATTCCTGATCTCTATTGAACCCTCTCGTGCCTTCAAAAACTGAATTCCCCCATCTTTACCTTGTAATTCAATGGGCTTAAATACCCTTTTACAAACTAAATGAGATCCTCTAAAAGTGGATCTAATAAACACTTGTCAAAAGAAATCTAATTTGATTACAAAAGATAAAATTGAGATCCTATTTTCAAGGGACATGTATCTCATCCTTAATTTAGGTCTTTGATACCTTTAGCAGTTGTTGGATGATGATAAGGTTCTTCTAGAACTTCCAATGACATATGGGAGCCTTCACTCATGTCTTGTTAGCAACTGGCTATGTTCTGGGAGGCTATATTTTACTTTGTACATCTCTGCACTTTCGACAGCTAACACGACTCGAACAGATCAACCTTAGCTGCCGAAAATCTGGAAATGAGATTTTTTAACTTCTAAACCTATGATGTTGTCATTTTTAGCATTAATTCTCACAAGTTCCTTTCTCAAAATAGATATCTCTTCAATCTCTTGGCGTTTTTCTGCAAATAGAAATTTAATGTTCCTCCCTGTTTCTTCAGACAACAAATCCTTAGCAAGCTATGGATCAATCATAGCAATAATCTATCAAAACCATCGATATCCTTGGGCACAATCCCGTTGATTTTTTGCAGGATATAACTAATAAACCGTGCAAATCTTTCTGTGACACCTGCACAATCACTCAACACCTGGAATAAGGGTTTCTTGCTCGTGGATTTTAGCTCGGCTGTATTTGCTGAAATGAAGGCAAATTATTTTATGCATGTCAATAGCCAGACGACTTGGTGTTGATATCGATCCTTTCTCATAGGGAACCTGCGCATGCATCCTTTGCAAATCAGGCTCTTGTAACTTCTCTAAGCATCGAGAAACTTGCATGTTGGTGACCTATGGCTTGACTCGTGGTTTGGCTTGTTGCTTGGTACTATGTGTCGACATGTGACTTGACTCATGGCTTGGGCCTGTATGTTGACTTGCGCTTTGACTTGTGTTGAATGCGCTTTGATATGTAGACTTGTAGCTTGGCATATATTTGGTATTGGCTAGCTTAGGATTAGAACACTAGGTTTAGACTTAGGATAATATATAGTGTGACTTAAGGTTAAGCCACTTTAAAGAACACATTTTTGATGAGATTAAATATATACATATACATATACATATACATATAAATACATATATATATACATACATACATACATACATACATACATACATACATACATACATACATACATATATATATATTTGAAGATCTAAAACATAGGCTAGGGCTTACCAATAATTTATTTGCATTTTTGTATTGCAGGTCAAGAGGGAAAAACCAAAGGATTTCTAGGAAAAATTGATCAAATCGGGTTCATCAAGGCTGGATGAAAGATATGAGGATCATGACATAGGAAAACACTCAAAGGGGTTTGACAATTTAAGCATAAATATGTTAAAGACACTCTCTAAATGTACTGGTAAATTTGAGAGCTAACACCATGTTCAGTCTGAGACTGACAAAGCCACCAGATTCGTTGAGCCGATTCAACACATCCTCCAACAGGTCCATGAGATTTTGCAGAAAGCCAATGCTAAGTACAAGCAGCGCCATGATCAACACAGGTTGCCACACCAGTTTCAGGTTGGAGACAAATTCTGGTTACATTTGTAGAATGAGCGTCTTGCAGTGCCCCATCAGAAGCTCTACCCACTTCGATATGGGCCTTACACTATCACCAAGGTTGTGGGTAGCAATGCTTTTGAGTTAACCTCTCCACCCTTCCTTGGCTTGTACCCAATGTTCAATGTGGACCTCCTTCGGCCATATTTCCCACCATTATTGGACACCTCATAGATCGCAGAACAATTGACACCAATAGATCTCAACCCTAACTACATGGAACAAGAATCCAATGATAAGATAGTGGACACACAGATCAAGGGCACTCACCAACAAATGATACAACTTTATCGGGTTGTCAAGGAAGGGCAACTACTACACCAAGGAAAGTGGCTCACCTAGGGCCAAATTCAACAAAAGTTTCCTCACCTAATGGGGAAACTCAACGCAATGGAGACCATTTCTTCCTAAGTGGGGAGAATTGATCCAGGTGGATATTGGTGGCCACCCACCTATTCCAACTGGCTCCTCTTGACCGTTTTTAGTTCAACACGTTCTTTTGTACTTCTTTGTAATTGTGGGTTCTACACTTTTGGGGATGTTTGAAGCCCTACACATTTTTCAGGTGGATACTGGTGGCCTCCCATCTAATCCAGATGGATTATTTTGAATGTTTTCATGTCAACACATCTTGTTGTACTTCTAGGGCCGTTTTGGGGCCCTAAACATTGTTTTTTGGGCTCGCCACAATCAAGTTGTAGACATAGTTAGAGTTTGATGACATAATGTGTAATTCTCTGAAAGTCCTTTCCAACGGGCTCTCACGCACCTAAAACAGAGGTCACATGCAAAATTTATGACCCTGGGAAGTTGAGGTACCAACTTACCCATAGGGGCCCACATAACTTTTGGCGTTTTATCTCCTAGGGTTAGGTTTTTGGATGTCTAAGGTTTTGTCTTTCATGAGTAATATCAAAAATGTCTTTGGAGCCTCATTGTAATCATTCTGCTCAGACAGATGCACGTAGCAACCACATCTCTTCTCAGAGATAGTTACCACCATTCAAGCAAGTGTTTCGGTTCAACAATTTTATAGTTTCAGCCTATTTCATTTATTCAATAGAAGATATTGTTTACTAGATATCTATGTTGTTCTTCATATCTCTGTGTTTATTTTATTCATTTTGTTAATCAGTTCGTTCCGCTCCTAAATCCAGATCAATGTTTGATTCCTCTTATTTACATCTCATTTGAAAAAGTACAATATCTTAGCACATGCACAAATCCCCATTGGTAACTATTCTCCCATTTATATTGTTCATGCATAGATGTACGTGTCTCACATTCATCACCTAAAAATCATTTGTCTCTTTATTGGATCTACAATAACAAAGATATGTTTCCATCACCAACCTCGCGACAAGGCTACATACATTTGCATTGCATGAGTAGCTTCTCATTATGGGAATCAAATAAATTAAAACCACCTTAATAAAATCAAATCAATAATATGCAATAATTAACACATGATGCATTTACACCATGAATGCATAATGCCATAACTTAAAAACAAACCAAGATCAAGATGAAACTCAATGCAAAACCAACAATAATGGATTCAAAGGGTTACACCGTATACTCTCATTCAAACATTTCATCCATTAACTCATAATTATCAAATAAGTATTAAAGAAAAAAAAATCAAATGAAGGATAGAGTTCATTGATGATGCTCATTCACAAAATTTAAGGGAGTCAAAAGTCTAATTTAACTAGAGACTAGCTAAACCCTCAACATAAATTTTAGTCTTTAACTAATTAATATTAGTTATAGTATAAGATTTTAGATAAGGAAACATTTTTATATGTAAAATGTTAAAATGTAAAATATTTTTAGTTTTAATATATATATCTAAAAATATTTGAAATCATGATCATATATACAATATATTTCTAGAAAACTTAAGCAATAATATGATTAATTGTGAAAACTTACACACTCATATTGTGATCATATAATTGAAAGATTGTCCAATTTCTCTTATAGTTATTAAAATTTTTAAGAATAAGAATTTCACCAAAAAAGGATTTCATAATTAATTATTGTGTTAACTTTTAATTAACTTTTTTATTGAGCTTAAATGCGCTCAAAATAATAAAATATTAAAATAATAATAACAATAATAATTAAAATTTTGTCCCCAAGGTGTAGGATAGTCGGTGACAGAGTGTGTTGTTAAGCCACTCCGTGTTGAAAAGTCACCAGTTCGAAACCTACAGGGACAAAAAATTCAACCATGTTAAGGGTTGGTGTGGCTCATGCCGGGTGCGATCCTCGGGTGACTTTGACGAGCTTAGATGCCCCTGAGTTGCAGTTTCTCAAGCCAAAGGTTAATCCCTACTAAGAAGGTCCAGACAAATTAACAAACAAAAAAAAACAATAATAATTAAAATTTTAAAAAGTATCTGGCCACCNGGTGGTGCAAACCTTTAACCTTTCCTCAATTTTTTCATTGGGGGTTAGGATGGATCTATGTTGTTACTAATTTCCTGAATTATCTTCTTGAAACATGAAACCAATGATTCAAATAATTTAAATAAAAAAAAATTAATATTTTTTTACTAAACAAATCAGCTTAGATAGATCCTGAGATTAAGATGGATCTATGCTGGTTACTAATTTCCTTAATTATCTTCTTGAAACATGAAACCGAGGATTCAAATAGTTTAAATAAAAAACAAAATTAATATTTTTTTACTAAACAAAATAATGTAAGTAAAATTACAAAGTGGGTAGCATGTTTGTTATCTTGTTATCCTCCCCATCCTGATTCAATTTCCACAAAATAGACATATTAACGATCAACCAGATTTGAAACTTGAACCTTACCTAAATAATCCCAAAACTTTTGAAATTATAATAAAATAATAATAATTAACTCCAAAATTTAAAAACCTGAAAACGTGAAAGAACGTTCAATGCGGACGCATAAGGTGGAAGAACGTTCAATGCAACGGCATGAAAGGTTCGAGGAATTAAGTTTTATTGACTTTTCTTCAGGACCCGAACCTACAATCGGGTTCAGGGTGACCGATTAAAGTTGAACCCTTCCCTTTCATATATCATCCTTCCTCTGCAAGTCTTCCCAACGCATATGGTCCATCTCTATGTTCCTACAAGCGAGCGTGCAAAGCTGATTTGGGAAGCCCACTACAGTCGGATGGCATGACATTTTGGCGTGGAGAAAAAAGTCGTCCTTCTACAAAAACATTTTTATTGGCCAAAACTTCAACAGGACGTCAGAAAGTATATCAGATATTGCACTGCCTGTGCCATTGCAAAGCCAACCATCAAGAATCAAGGCTTATACACCCCTCTTCCTACTCCTGAGAATCCTTGGGAATTCATCTGAATGGATTACATGTCTGGACTTCCGTTCACAAAGCAAGGAAATGATTGTGTATTTGTGGTCGTTGATCGGTTTTCGAAGATGTCCATCCTCACAGCCTGCAAGAAGAATATCACAGTGATAGATACTGCCAAGCTCTTCTTCGAACGAGTATGGGTCCATTTTGGGATACCACAGACCATCATCTCCGACCGGGACAACAAGTTCTTGAGCACATTTTGGTCGAGTCTTTAGTCATTGTTGGACACCAAGCTCACTAAATCCACTTCTTTCCACCCCCAAGCAGATGACCAAACACAGGTCGTCAATCAGATGATCGTGCACATCTTGTGCATGTACAACTCCAAGCATCCGCGTACATGGGATGAGAGTCTCCCCTATGTTCAACATAGTTACAACAAGGATCTCCATAACTCCACCAACCATAGCCCATTTCAGGTGGGGCTAGGATTCAAACCCTTGGGTCCCATTGATGTTGCACTACCTCTTGCCACCACACCGACATAGTCTTCCCATGTTCAGTCTGAGACTGACAAAGCCACCAGATTCATTGAGCCATTTCAACACATCCTCCAACAGGTCCATGAGATTTTACAGAAAACCAATGCTAAGTACAAGCAACACCATGATCAACACAGGGTACTGCACCAATTTCAGGTTGGAGACAAAGTCTGGTTACATTTGTAGAATGAGCATCTTACAAGGCCCCATCGGAAGCTACGCCCACTTTGCTATGGGCCTTACACTATCACCAAGGCTTTGGGTAGCAATGCTTTTGATCTCAACACTCCACCCTTCCTTAGCTTGCACCCAATGTTCAATGTGGACCTCCTTCGACCATATTTCCCACCATTATTGGACACCTAATAGATCGAAGAACAGTTGACACCAATAGAGCTCAACCCTAACTGTATGGAACAACATCCAATGATAAGATAATGGACACACAGGTCAAGGTCACTCGCTAGCAGATGATACAACTTTATTGGGTTGTCAAGGAAGGGCAACTCCTACACCAAGGAAAGTGGCTCACCCAGGGCCAAATTCAACAAAAGTTTCCTCACCTAATGAGGGAACTCAACGCAATGGAGACCATTTCTTCCTAAGGGGGGAGAATTGATCCAGGTGGATATTGGTGGCCACCCATCTATTCCAACTGGCTCCTCTTGACTGTTTTAGTTCAACACGTTCTTTTGTACTTCTTTGTAACTATGGGTTCTACACTTTCGGGGATGTCTGAATCCCTACACATCTTCCAAGTGGATATTGGTAGCCTCCCATCTAATCCAATTGGATTATTTTGAATGTTTTCATGTCAACACATCTTGTTGTACTTACATGGCCATTTTGGGGCCCTAAACATTGTTTTTTTGGCTTGCTACAGTCAAGTTGTAGACATGGTTAGAGTTTGACGACGTAATGTGTAGTTCTCTGAAAGTCCTTTCCAACGGACTATCACGTGCCTAAAATGAAGGTCACATGAAAAAGTTATGACCCTGGGAAGTTAAGGTACCAACTTACCCATAGGGGCCCACATAACTTTTGGCGTTTTATCTCCTAGGGTTAGGTTTTTGGATGTCTAGGGTTTTGGCATTCATGAGTAATATAAAAAATTCCTCTGGAGCCTCATTGTAATCATTTTTCTCAGATGGATGCACGTAGCAACCACATCTCTTCTGAGATATAGTTACCATCATTCGAGCAAGTGTTTCAGTTCAACAATTTTATAGTTTCAGCCTATTTCATTTATTCAATAGAAGATCTTGTTCACTGAATATCTGTGTTGTTTTTCATATCTCTGTGTTTATTGTATTCAGTCTGTTAATCAATTCGTTCCACTCCTAAATTTGGATCAATGTTTGATTCCTCTTATTTACATCTCATTTGAAAAAGTACAATATCTTAACACATGCATAAATCCCCATTGGTAACTATTCTCCCATTTATATTGTTCATGCATAGATGTACTTGTCTCACATTTATCACCTACAAATCATTTGTCTCTTTATTGGATCTACAATAACAAATATATTTTTCCATCACCAACCTCGCGACAAGGCTACATACATTTGCATTGGATGAGTAACTTCTCATTATGTGCATCAAACAAATTAAAACCACCTTAATCAAATCAAATCAATAAGATGCAATAATTAACACATGATGCATTTACACCTGTTAATGTTTATGCCATTATTATAGTTCTTTGCATTTCAATAGATAAGAGCAATATAAGAACAAGATCACTGAGAAATACACATTCACAAGAGACACAACATTTATCTTGGGAAACCCTCTAGGGGAAGAAAAACCAACAAAAACTTCCTTATCATAAATTGCCAATACAATGTTCAAGAGATAACTCAAACCAATACAAATAGTCCTCTCCAAAAGATGCGCCACTCTTCTTCTCCTCTCCCACCGGTAATTGCAGCTTGCCTCATAAGGGAATGAGCAAGTGAGTTTTTTTCAAATGAGGCGCTAGCCTCCTTTATTTATACAAGTTCTGGCATGTGTGAAGTGTCTCTTCATTGGCAGGGCCGATTTCTTAATCTTGGTGGGTAAACCCACCTTTATTATATTTCTGGGTCTTCTTATTAACTATTGGGGCCGACTTCTTATTCTGCCTATTATAATTGTCTATTGACCAATCCGCAAAATGGGATTTGGTCCTAATACAATTATCGACATGATTAATCCACAATGGGGATTAATCCTATAAATAATATATCAATAATAATAAGAATACTCTTTAAGTTACATTATTTCAACACTCCCCCTTAACAAGAAGGGTATTCTTCAACAACATCAGGAGAGAGAGGTCTGCATCATCAGTGGCATCAGGAAGAAAATATTGTCAATATCATCTTGGAACATTGGTTGGCATATTTACAAGTCATCAGAAGTTTTCTTCATTGGCAGCATCGTCATTCTTGAAAGAATGCCATCATCATCTGCATCAATATGTATTAGTAAAAATGATACCTCATCACAACACTAGGCTGGCACATCACAATACTACATTGGCTCAATATCATAGCTGATAAGCTGGTAGCTCAGTGTCAGTCACATCTTGGTTTACGTCTAACAACAAGGTCAGAAGCAAGGAATCATCTTGCTTTACGTCTAACAACTAGTTCAGAAGCAAGGAACACATAAACATCTCGCTTTACGTCTAACAATGAGGTCAGAAGCGAGGAATCATCTTGCTTTATGTCTAACAACTAGGTCAGAAGCAAGGAACACATCAACATCTCGCTTTACGTCTAACAACGAGGTCAGAAGCGAGGAATCATCTTTCTTTACGTCTAACAACTAGGTCA
>ML792021.1:199070-222694 GCA_009831015.1 Picea engelmannii
ATATATATATATATATATATATATAGCACCCGGCCTGAGCCACACCAACCCTTAACATGGTTGAATTTTTTGTCCCCACAGGTTTCGAACCGGTGACTTTTCAACACGGAGTGGCTTAACAACACACTCCATCACCAACTGTCCTACACCTCGGGGACAAAATTTTAATTATTATTGTTGTTGTTATTGTTATTATTATTTTAATATTTTATTATTTTGAGCGCATTTAAACTCAATAAAAAAGTTAATTAAAATTTAACACAGTAATTAATTATGGAATCCTTTTTCGGTGAAATTCTTATTCTTAAAATTTTTAATAACTATAAGAGAAATTGGACAATCTTTCAATTATATGATCACAATATGCGTGTGTAAGTTTTCACAATTAACATTATATAAAACATTTTACATATAAAAATGTTTCCTTATCTAAAATCTTATACTATAACTAATATTAATTAGTTAAAGAATAAAATTTATGTTGAGGGTTTAGCTAGTCTTTAGTTAAATTAGACTTTTGACTCCCTTAAATTTTGTGAATGAGCATCATCAATGAACTCTATCCTTCATTTGATTTTATTTTTCTTTAATACTTATTTGATAATTATGAGTTAATGGATGAAATGTTTGAATGAGAGTCTACAGTGTAACCCTTTGAATCCATTATTGTTGGTTTTGCATTGAATTGCATCTTGATCTTGGTTTGTTTTTAAGTTATGGCACTATGCATTCATGGTGTAAATGCATCATGTGTTAATTATTGCATCTTATTGATTTGATTTGATTAAGGTGGTTTTAATTTGTTTGATTCCCATAATGAGAAGCTACTCATGCAATGCAAATGTATGTAGCCTTGTCGTGAGGTTGGTGATGGAAAAATATCTTTGTTATTGTAGATCCAATAAAGAGACAAATGATTTTTAGGTGATGAATGTGAGACAAGTACATCTATGCATGAACAATATAAATGGGAGAATAGTTACCAATGGGGATTTGTGCATGTGTTAAGATATTGTACTTTTTCAAATGAGATGTAAATAAGAGGAATCAAACATTGATCTGGATTTAGGAGCGGAACGAACTGATTAACAAACTGAATAAAATAAACATAGAGATATGAAGAACAACATAGATATCTAGTGAACAATATCTTCTATTGAATAAATGAAATAGGCTAAAACTGTAAAATTGTTGAACTGAAACACTTGCTTGAATGGTGGTAACTATCTCTGAGAAGAGATGTGGCTGCTACATGCATCTGTCTGAGCAGAATGATTACAATGAAGCTCCAGAGGCATTTTTGATATTACTCATGAATGCCAAAACCCTAGACATCCAAAAACCTAACCCTAGGAGATAAAACGCCAAAAGTTGTGTGGGCCCATATGGGTAAGTTGGTACCTCAACTTCCCAAGGTCATAAATTTTGCATGTGACCTCTGTTTTAGGTGTGTGAGAGCCCGTTGGAAATGACTTTCAGAGAACTACACATTACGTCGTCAAACACTAACTCTGTCTAAAGCTTGATTGTGGCAAGCCAAAAAAACAATGTTTAGGGCCCCAAAACGGCCCTATAAGTATAGGAAGATGTCTTGACATGAAAACATTCAAAATAATTCAGTTGGATTAGATGGGAGGCCACCAGTATCCACCTAGAAGATGTGTAGGGCTTCAGACATCCCCAGAAGTGTAGAACCCACAATTACAAAGAAGTACAAAAGAATGTGGTGAACTAAAAACGGTCAAGAGGAGCCAATTGGAATAGTTGGGTGGCCACCAATATCCACATGGATCAATTCTCCCCACTTAGGAAGAAATGGTCTCCATTGTGTTGAGTTCCCCCATTAGGTGAGGAAACTTTTGTTGAATTTGGCCCTAGGTGAGCCACTTTACTTGGTGTAGTAGTTGCCCTTCCTTGACAACCCGATAAAGTTGTATCATTTGTTGGCGAGTGCCCTTGACCTGTGTGTCCACTATCTTATCATTGGATTCTTGTTCCATGCAGTTAGGGTTGAGATCTATTGGTGTCAATTGTTCTGTGATCTATGAGGTGTCCAATAATGGTGGGAAATATGGTCGAAGGAGGTCCACATTGAACATTGGGTGCAAGCCAAGGAAGGGTGGAGTGCTGAACTCAAAAGCATTGCTACCCACAGCCTTGGTGATAGTGTAAGGCCCATAGCGAAGTGGACAGAGTTTCCGATGGGGCACTGTAAGACACTCATTCTGCAAATGTAACCAAAATTTGTCTCCAACCTGAAACTGGTGTGGTACCCTGTGTTGATCATGGCATTGCTTGTACTTAGCATTGGCTTTCTGCAAAATCTCATGGACCTGTTGGAGGATGTGTTTAATCAGCTCAATGAATCTAGTGGCTTTGTCGGTCTCAGACTGAACATGGTGTTAGCTCTCAAATTTACCAGTACATTTAGAGAGTGTCTTTAACATATTTATGCTTAAATTGTCAAACCCCTTTGAGTGTTTTCCTATGGCATGATCCTCATATCTTTCATCCAACCTTGATGAACCTGATTTGATCAGTTTTTCCTAGAAATCCTTTGGCTTTTCCCTCTTGACCTGCAATACAAAAATGCAAATAAATTATTGGTAATCCCTAGCCTATGTTTTAGATATATATATATATATAATCTCATCAAAAATGTGTGCTTTAAAGTGGCTTAACCTTAGGTCACACTATATATTATCCTAAGTCTAAACCTAGTGTTCTAATCCTAAGCTAGCCAATACCAAATATATGCCAAGCTACAAGTCTACATATCAAAGCGCATTCAACACAAGTCAAAGTGAAAATCAACATACAGGCCCAAGCCACAACTCAATTCACATGTCAACACACAGGACCAAGCATTAAGCCAAACCACAAGTCAAGCCATAGGTCACCAACACTCAAGTTTCTCGATGCTCAGAGAAGTTACAAGGGCCTGATTTGCAAAGGATGCATGCGCAGGTGCCCTATGAGAAAGGATCGATATCAACACCAAGTCATCTAGTTATTGACATGCATAAAAGACTTTTCCTTCATTTCAGCAAATACAGACGAGCTAAAAGCCACGATCAAGAAACCCTTATGCCAGGTGTCGAGTGATTATGCAGGTGTCACGGAAAGATCTACATGGTTTATTAGTTATATCCTGCAAAAAATCAATGGGATTGTGCCGAAGCATATCAGTGGTTTTGATAGATTATTGCTATGATTGATCCATAGCTTGTTAAGGATTTGTTGTCTGAAGAAACAGGGAGGAATATTAAATTTCTATTTGCATAAAAACGCCAAGAGATTGGAGAGATCTCTATTTTGAGAAAGGAACTCGTGAGCATTAATGCTAAATATGACAACATCATAAGTTCAAAAGCTAAAAAATCTCATTTCCGGATTTTCGGCAGCTAAGGTTGCTCTGTTCGAGTCGTGTTAGCTGTCAAAAGTGCAGCGATGTACAAAGTAAAATATAGCCTCCCAGAACATAGCCAGTTGTTGCCAATACATCAGTGAAGGCTCCTAGATGTCATTGGAAGTTCTAGAAGAACCTTATCATCATCCAACAGCTACTAAAGGTATCGAAGACCTAAATTAAGGATGAGATACCTGTCCCTTGAAAAAAGGATCTCAATTTTATCTTTTGTAATCAAGTTAGATTTCTTTGACAAGTGTTCATTAGATCCACTTTTAGAGGATCTCATTTAGTTTGTAAAAGGGTATTTAAGCCCATCAAATTACAAGGTAAAGATGGGGGAATTTAGTTTCTGGAGGCCTGAGAGGGTTGAATAGAGATCGGGAATGCATGACTGAGACTCTCTTTTATGATTGTAAAGCAGGAACTATTTCATTTTTCACTCAATGCTACAACCATTTTGATGAGTAGACTTTCTCCTCTACTCTCAATCTTCCTTTTCTTACTTTAAAAAACATGTTATCTTTGTGATGCATCAAATATATCTTGTTATGTTGATAAGGCAATGAAGATTTCACTGATTTCCTTTCCATTCCAAGACTTGTTTTTGAGTACTTTATTCTATGTTTCTGAATGACATTTTGGATCAGGAATCTTCCTATGTGAGTGAACAGATTGGACACTTGCATATTTCTTTCTTCTTATGGTTTTATCTGCTTTATTAAATTGACTACCATTGATTAAGTAAGTGTGATTGGAACTTATTTAAAATCATAGATTGATTTTCTCTTTCTTCATTTACTGTTGAAACCTTCAACCTTTTCAAAAACCAATATACATTTATCCATAAAAACTATTGCAATAATTTGATGATGGCCTAGCTTTCCCATAGAAGTCAAGTGAAACTTTAGGGACTAACATATTTTGGTGATGTTGCCAAGGAATGGAAGTGAAGCTAGTTTCCCTGGGAAGAACGACATAGATCCGAATTTTGATGGTAGACAAAGGAATGACACAGAATTGACTGTAGCAGTTTTCCTGGCGACTCCACAATCAAAGACTCCACTGGGGAGGATCCAGTTAACAGAAAGATGAAGTGGCTGAATTCTAAATCCAGGTATCAGTTCATTAGTCTTCTACATGAAATTTTGTTGTTTTTTATCAACTCTTTCATGCTTTTCCCTTCACATTTCAAGAGGATTATTTTCTATTTTGTTTATTCCGATGATCACCAACCTAACTTCATATATACAACCTTAGAAGAGGAAATCTTGCATCCTTATTTTGTTGATGTTGATCCTATATCCTCATCACAACATGTTCCTAAAGATGAGTTATGCATTTTAATTCCTCCTGAATCTGATCATTCTTGTGACTTTGTGGAGGTTGAAATTGATTCAAAACCTATCCAGAGCTCAACACCTTTTGGCATTACTGATAAACCTTGCCATCAACCTGTTAACTTTCATGATCAACCCACTGCTTTTCAAATTAAAATCAGAATGAATATGTTCAAGCCTTTAAGGCTTCCTTATCTCCTTCATCCTTATCATCTTGACTACCTTGAGTATCTTCCCTGGTTTTCTGGAGAGGATCATGTCAACGCTGAAAGTCATCTGGGGGCCTTTGAGAATTTTTTTGATCAATTCGAGATTGTTCATGATGATGTGATCATGAAATTTTTCTCTAAGTCTTTGTTCAGAGATGTTGTTGTATGGTTTAAAGGTCTGAGAGCTGATTCTATTGGCTCTTGGACTGAGCTGTCTAATGATTTTTCGAAGAATTGGGGTGAGAACAAATCTCTTGATTTGTATCTTGTTGTTTTTTATGCTTTGAAGAGAGAGGAGAATGAAGCTTTGCCTGTTTTCAATCGAAGGTTCTACAACATTTATCATGACATGCCTTTGGATATCTGGCCCCCTGATACTGTTGCTATGGTATATTATATTATGGCTCAACATTGAGAGCTTTCCCTTCTCCTATTAGAAAGGAAGTCTTCATCCTTAAGAAGTTTGTTTGAGAATGCAAAAGGAGTGGAGGAGAACATCCATGCTTCCAAGAGGATTCGAGATCGAGATTGTTTTCAAAATCTACATGCACATGAACAAGGGAACTGTCAGTAAATTTTAGATTTTGAACAAGAAGGTAATGAGTATGAAGCAGATTTGGGACAACAGTAAGAGTGCAAGCTTATTTCAGATTCGGATCTGAGTTCTTCAGCATTTGCAGAGTATTCTAGAGATAGGTATGCATGTGAATTTTATGATCAATTTGAAAACCATGTTCAACATGTGGTAACCGATGATTGCATAGGCAACTACATGTTTCTGACTGATCATAATCCTTTTCATTTAAACACTGCTCTGTCATCATCTTATGATCATGATTCTGAAGAGGGAAAAACTGCCATTTTTTATGATCACAAGATGCTCTTAAGAGAACCAGCAATTCATCAGTCTTCCAGCAAAGAGGTTGTCCTAGGTGTGCAAGTGTTTTCTGTAGATCAATCTGTTTCTTATCTTGGTTTCAAATATCCGGTGGCAACCTTCATGGAATCATACATTTCAGAGTACTTGAAAATTTTAGATTTCCTTAGCTCGCGAATGCTTCCGGGTGAGTATGGTTTCCTAAACGAGTTTTTATCACTGCTATTATATTTCAAATATCATCTATTGATCAGTGGTATGGACAAGATCTTTTCAGTTTTGAAGTTTCTTGAATGGATGTTATGGAATTCATCCTTTGCTTAACCAATTGTAGAGTTGGTTAGAGTAGGGTAGTGGAGAAAATAAGCTCTTTTCCCGAGCATTACTTTTCTTCCAGTTTGCAGCAGAAGTAGAATTCAGTGTGCTAGAATAATGGTAGTTTTTGAAGGTGTATAGAGATCGGTTACATAATATTGATTGTTGGCTCCATAGTCCAATGGACAAGGCGACTGGAACTACTAGGTTCTTGGAGCCTCGCAGGGAGGTCTCCATCCCAGCTGGAGCCAGATGTTAGCTCCTAAATTTACCAGTGAGAGCGTCGTTAACATATTTATGCTTAAATTGTCAAACCCCTTTGAGTGTTTTCCTATGTCACAATCTTCGTATCTTTCATCCAGCCTTGATGAACCTGATTTGATCAGTTTTGCCTAGAAATCCTTTGACTTTTCCCTCTTGACCTACAATACAAAAATGCAAATAAATTATTGGTAATCCTTAGCCTATGTTTTAGATCTTCAAATATATATATATATATTAATCTCATCAAAAATGTGTGCTTTAAAGTGGCTTAACCTTAGGTCACACTATATAGTATCCTAATTCTAAACCTAGTGTTCTAATTTGTAATGATCCCAAGCCAAATATTTTGCTTGGAATCACTAACTAACCATTGATTCGATTATTAATTGTTGTGTATGCAGGTTGGCCTTGACATTTCGTCCTTAGGGTTTATTCAGTTGTTTCATCCATGTGTTATACAAGAATTATTGCAAACATATGAAGATCATCATCAAGAAAAGATATGAACACAAGCAATAACTGAACTTTATTATAAGAAATCAAGCACTTGATACAATGAGAGAAGCATATTTGGAATAGTTTTAGATAGCTTCTATGAAAATGATAGAGTTGCATACAAAATGCTCCCAAAGATACAAATCAAGCCTCCCAAAGGCTGCAATAGAAGATGAACACTCAATCTGCAAATAGGGTTTAAGACTAACCCCCAAGCAACTGATCCGACCTTGTTGACTGCTAGTACGGCCTGCTGAAGACAATGGATTTCAAGGGTTCAGCCCTCCTGAAGCTGAAGACCTCCAAATGTTGTCAAAATCCTCCCAAAGATAGATCAAGGCAATAGAATCCTTCTCTTGAAGTATGGAGCTCAAATGTTGAAGCTTCGTCCTCAAACTGCAAAAACCCTAGACTGGTACAGCCCTCCCGAAACCCTGAATATGGCCAATAGTATGACCTGGATGAATGTGGGCTTTGAATCCCCTAAAACTCTCTAGATTGATAGATCATGTGGCCACAAGCACCTGAGAGAAGTTTCAATTTCAGTTCTAATCTCTAGCCTCCTATATCTGAGAAATACTCATGAATCACAAGACGTCCCCTTCTTCCTGAAATCGTCCCAACCTGCAACTGGATGATAGGGACGTGATAACTCCTCAAGTAAACCCTCAAACTAATGAGAAAGGGATTGCAAGAAAAACCCTAATGCTAGAAACCTTCCAATCTTCCTCAAGATGTTGGATCGAACACTTTTTCCACAAATGGTGCACCCCTGCAAAAAAACCCTAGTTGGTACGGCCCTGCTGGTTCAAATGGTACGGTCCTCCAGGAAAGATGATAGATGTAGACTGGTGTGGGTGGAGTATTTCATCCCCAAGACCAAGCTTGAAACAAGTTGAGTGGAATCTTTCACAACTGAGTTGTTCAATAGGGTTTGTAATACCAAAACCCTCAAAACTATATGCTCAAGAGCATCAACAAGCAATTACCAAAATCCAGAATGAATGAGAGGTGTGCCCTAGCCTTCTCTTTATAATTTTATTCTATTTCCTTGTTGAGTTAAGTTAACCCCTAGGTTCAACTCCTAACTCAACCTCCAATGCTTCTATTTATTCATTGAGTTATCTTTTAACTCCTTTTACCTTTTTATTAAGTCAACTTAAGAATATAACCTTATTTTGGTTGAATTTTCCCCTCAGTGTGAGACTATGGCCTAGTGGGGATGCCTAGGCCACTAAGTCTTCTCAAACCTCTTCATCAAGGGGTGGGGGACATTACAGTCTCCCCTGCTAGAAATTGCTTGCCCTCAAGCAATTCCAAGCCTATTTCCCATACCACTTGTTCATTCTCCCACATGGCATTCTCAATAGGTAGATCCTTCCATATGATCAAGTACTCTTTGATGCTTCTTATCCTGAGCCTCTTCTCCCGAACCTTTAGTATCTCTTCCGGAATCAAAACCAATTTCCCCTCTTCATCCATGGGAGGTAGTACCTCAATAGGTGTGATATGTTGGCCGATGGCCCTCTTCAAGCAGGACACATGGAAGAGATTGTGTATCATGTTTCCCTGTGGAAGCTCCAGCTCGTAAGCTACGGCCCCTATCTTCTTGTTGATCCTGTAGGGCCCAAAAAAATGTGGTTGTAGCTTCTCTGCTCCACTTATTTTTATAGAAGCCTGCCTATATGGTTGGAACCTTAGGTAGACTAAGTCACCAACCTCAAAAGTATGATCAACCATGTGCTTGTCTGCTTGGACCTTCTATTGGTTATTTGCTCTTTGTAGATGATCCTTCAACTCTCTAAGGATGTCTTGGCTCTGTTGTACCCAATCTTGTACCATTGGTGCCCTGTTGTCCCCAAAAGCAATCTCTAGAAAACATAGTGGGTCATAGATGTATAAGGTCCTAAATGGTGTCATGCCTATGGAAATGTGTTGGGTGGTGTTGTAGCAGTACTCTCCCAAGTGAAACCATATGACCCACGCTTTCTGCTGACCTGCTACATAATTCTGGAGGTATCCTTCTACCCACTTGTTGACTATCTCGGTCTGTCCATCCGTCTGCGGGTGATACCTGGTACTAGGGGTCAAGGTTGTACCAACCAATCTAAACAACTCCTGCCAAAATGTACTCATGAACCTGTTGTCCCTATCATTGAAAATGGTATTGGGTAGGCCGTTCAACCTGAAAATCTCCCTAAAAAACAATTCATCCACATGCGTTGCACTGAATTCTATGGCTATGGAGAAGAAGTGTGCAAACTTCGTTAGCCTGTCCACCACTGCAAAAATGCAGTCCTTCCCCTGCATCCTTGGCAACTCGGTGATGAAATCCATGGATATGTTTTCCCACTTGTGCTCTGGAATGGGTAAGGGTTGCAGTAGTCCTGCTGGGTGAGTGTGCTTATCTTTGTTTTCCTGGCATGTAGTACACTCTTTGACATGATTTATTACATCCTCCTTGAGGCCCTTCCATGAGAACCTCTCTCTCACATGCCTGTACGTCTTACTAATCCCTTGATGCCCTACCATTGGTGAGTCATGACATGCCTATAGCACCTTGTCCTTAAAGGTCGATCCAGGAACCAAAAATATTCGGCCCTTGTAATAGATGAGGTCATTGATAACCCTGAAGTTATCATCCTATACCTGTCCATCCAATAGCTGACAAGTGAACTGATCCTTTTCATACTCCATCACCAAGTGGTCCTTCCCGTCAACTGATACACCTGTCATGGAAAAAATGGATGGCCTCCTCCAAGACAATGCATCAGCCACCACATTGTTCTTCCCATTGACAAATTCAATGTCAAAGTCATAGGCATGTATTCTTCTTACCCATTTCTGTTGCCTTTCATTTAATTCCTTCTGCTCCAATAGGTATTTAATACTATTATGATCTGATTTGACCACAAACCGTGCACCTACCATATATTGCTGGAATTTGGCTAGTGTGTGCATGATAGCCAACATTTCTTTGTCATAAATGTTGTAGAGTAGCTCAAGACCCCTGAGTTTTCGGCTCTAATAGGCAAGAGGGTGCCTATTTTGCATCAGTATGACCCATATGCCTTCTCTTGAGGGATCACACTCCAAGGTGAAAGGTAGGTCGAAATCTGGAAGAGCTAGGACTGGGCACATGCTCATCACCTTTTTCATTTTATCCATCGTAATTTGAGTTTATTCACTCGATTTTAAGGCTCCCTTCTTCGTCAAATCATTCAAGGGTGTGCACAGTTGAGAAAACCCTTTGACAAATTTCCTGTAGTAAGTGCACATGCCTAGAAATCCCCTTAGCTCTGTGAGTGTCTTACGGGTAGGCCACTCCATAATGGCTTTTATTTTCTCTTGATGCACCTGTACCCCCTTTGCTCCGATGATGTGTCCCAAGTAAAGAACTTATGTCATTCCAAGCTCACATTTGGACTCCTTAGCATACAGTGATTGTTCCTCCATTATAGGCAGAATCTAGTCCACATGTCGAAGGTGTTCCTCCCACATCTTGTTGTAAATGAGCAATTCATCAAAAAATACTAACAAGTGCTTCCTCGATTGTTTGTTGAATACATGGTTCGTGCAAGATTGGAACGTATTTGGGGCATTAGTTAACCCTAAGGGCATCACCAAGAATTCATAATGGTCGTAATGACACCTGAAAGTTGTTTTTGAAATTTCCTCCTCCCTCATCTTGATTTGATGGTAGCCAGAACGAAGGTCAATCTTGGTGAAATAGACAACTCCATGTAGTTCGTCAAGCAACTCATCAATCCTGGGTATAGGGTACCTGTTGGCACAGGGGCAGACCCAGGGTTCAACACTCAAGAGCGCACCAACAAATCCCTAACTACCGTCCCTTTTGGAAACACCTGCGAAGCAGATGAAGTCTCACCCGAGGTAGAGGCAGGGGTGGTTGCAAGAATCAGGTGTCTACAACCTTAGCTGGGACACAGATCTGTGATTATATCACTTACAGTGCACTTAGCATCGATCATTCATCAATATTCAACCCTTAGTATACTTCGCAGATAGCACAGAGCATTGCAGAATTCACTTAGATCTAAGATATTTCAGCAATTAGCAACAGTAAAATAGATCAGATCCAGTAGATTGGAACTAAGCATATTCATACATATCAGATCTAACATTCATACACATCTAAGAAGCATAGAACATGAGTGGATATATCAAAGCATGTAGCATCAGCAAAGATAAACGTATTGAACAAAAGCACAGAGCATAACACACAGATTTACGTGGTTCACCCCCCCCCCTGGGGCTACGTCCACAAGATCTTCTTCTTTATTATCGTCCTCAAGTTGTTACAAGCATAAAGCCTATAAAACCCTTGTTCACAAAGGACAAAAGATCTGTGCAGCTCGCTAGATCCTTCTTCCTTGCGTTACAATATCAATCACACAGTAACTTGCACTTAGCCTTGCAAGCCTTACACAGTTCGCACAGAGAACTTATTCAACATCACATAGATGCACCACCAATTGCACTAAGCAATCACATATACTACTTCTTACATTGCCTATATTTCTATTTATACATTACAAAAGTGAGCCTAAGCGTGGGTAAACCCACGGGACAACATCCCTTTCCCATTACATTAACCCAAAACCCTAAAAGAGGCCAAAAAGTGGACCGAGATCCTGTGAACTCTGCTTCGCCTGGCGCTCTATATTTCACAGGGTGTCGAAGTCCAAAAATAGTCAATTATGACCAAGTGTTCCTCAAAACTTGGTCAAGGGCCAACAGGACCCCAACACTCACCTGTGACTTGTCCTGAGTCACTCAGGTCTGACCAATTCTTCTTTGAACTCCTCGAGCTTGGATCGAGCTGCTTAGACTTGCCTCATTGCTACTGCCTCTTGCTCGGTGAACTCCTGGATGAGTGCCTCGTTCACTAGCCCTTCTAGGCATTGTTATGTTGTATTCACAAGCTGTTCAAGTTCTACTCCTTGGCTTTCAACTTCAGTGAACAGTTGGCATGCCTTTTCTTGCACTGGTTGAAGTCGTTGAGAGACTTCCATTACTTTACTCTGAAGCGTGTGAATATGTTGGGTTGTGATTTGATTTGGAAACCTCTTCATTCTCTCTACGGGTGACAAGGCCTTCGGCTGTGCCTATAGATTTCCAGCGTCGTACTTCGCCTCTTGGAGCTGTGACTCCAATTTATGCAATTCTGGGTTCTCGGTTAGGTTTTCATAGATCCGTACACTTCTTCTACTTAACTATTTTCATTCCTCAGAGAGTGCTTTAATCCTTTATACGATTCTCCATGAAGTTATTTCTCTTTGGTCACGCACTTCTTGTGGGGTCTGTGGTATGGTCTAAATCTCTAAGTCCATGACTCTTTGTTGAAGTTGTTGAATAACTTCAGCAAGCGTCATCACTTGGCATTCAATGGGGTCCTCTGCCTTCTGTTCTAAGCCAGTCATAGAGCGAAATGCTATGTTGACTACTTCTTCAATCCCAATCTGCTTCGCGAGTAGCTTCTCTTTCTCTTTTTGAATCTTCGCTCTGTCTTCTTCAAATTTCACTTGGAGAGTGTCCTTCTCTTGTTGCGCAGCTCAGTGTTGCTCGATGATTTCCTCTTGTGCTTTATTTAAGGCCTGGGTGGCCTACGTTGTTTCTTCCTATGCCTTACGAATGTGTACTTCGATCGTGTTAGCAATCTTGCAGAGTTGAACTAGTTCATTTCCTTCTTCTGTTGTTCCTTCTGGCAGGGGTGCAGAGGAGACTGCATGGCTAGACTGGATATCTTGTTGTACTCCTTGGAGTTAGATCTTGTTGTACTCCTTGGAGTTCGATCTCGATTCTGTTGTACATTGTCTCTTTCTTAGCTTCCTGTTTTTCTGTTATCTCTTCTATGGCTTCGTTCATAGCTGCGATGAGAAAACTAAAGTCATCTGGAGTGAGCGTGGTCTTTAGCTTAGTCACAGGTGCTTTTGATTTATTTCGAGAGGAAGGTTCTAGAGGCAAACCCTTCCTTTTCTTTATGATTTCTACTTCGTCTTCTGGCCTCTATTCGACTTCCTCTAAGTCTTCGCCATTACCTCCTTGCTCTGGTGTAATAGATGTGGTTCTTACAGATCCGTTGTCTACATCCTGGATATCCTCATCCTTCTTTGTCTGCTTTGTTTTCTTTGTCTTACAGGGTCCAAGTGTATTTTGCGTAGCTTTTGGGCTGTCAATGTCGGACACTTCTGCATGGTTTGTTGTAATAAGGAGGTCCGCTGACCATTCCTTGGTGATTTCCTCCAGGTATTCTTCTGTCAGCTTGTAATAAGAGTGGAGTTGTTCCTTGTTATCATTAGCGCATGCTATCAAATATATAAAATGGTGGTCTGCATTGAACTTTATCAAAGGTTGAAACCTGTGTAAAGTATTTGGGGTCATGCGAGGCTCGGACTGGATGGCGAGCTTCAACTGGGTGTAGTAGGTATGAAATACAACATTAGATTGCCACTGCTTGTTCATGTCGTTCGAGTACCACGGGGTACAGAACTTTATATCCAGTGGTTCAAAGGGGTCAATGTCGGGGAAGGTTACACCTTCTGGTAGCTCCCATGCAACGAAAGCTATAAGTATCAAGAGTCAACTAAAAAGAAATTCATGCCCCTGATCCTGGACTTCTTTGCAATCAATATCTAGTTGATTCACTAGGTACTTCACCCAGTTCATCTGTAGTCCCTCTGCACACTTTCCTGTGAGGTCGACTACAAATTTGGATACTTGCGTGGGTCGATTCTTGCATACCAACTTCCCTGTGATGAGTTGAAAGGCGAGGCGCACTATGCCACTTTCAATAGAAGCTACCTTGTAGCCTCGTATGCCTTTCTCAACATCACCATAGGATTCTTTGATCTTTTGAGAAAGAGCGTGATCCGCGGTCTTTCCAGGATAGTAATCGTGGGGATCAAGGCCCTGCATGCTAAGCTCGGTGATCTGGTTGATCAACGTTGGATCCACTGTTATGAGATGGTTCAACCATAAGTATCCTCCATGGTAACTTTCTAGCAGCAACTTCACACAAGAATTCTCCTCCTGGTGTCTTCCAAAGTGCGGTATCTTCATAACATTGAGCAGAGTAGACTGTGCAAGGTTTATCATCCATTGATGAGGGACAATCTTCGAATTCTTTCCCTTGGTTTTGGTTAGGTACTCGTACGGGGCAAGTGTGTTGTAAACTTTACAATCCCCTAGATTGAAGTCACTAAACTTCAAGGCTGTGATCTTGTCGTGATCTGCGCATACTCCTTTCGGTAGGTATGTCGTGACTAGAGTGTACTCAAAGACTCTAGGCATACTATCTTTGTTGATCGCACCACTCAGAGGTGGTATGTAAGCAGGTAGGATGGATGGAACCAACTTCGTGTTGGCCATATCATCCTTATGTTTGGTTCTTCTTTATGCGTCGGCTCGGGATGTTCCTGCTCGAGCAGTCGACAGGGAGGCTTGCACTCCTCTCGTCGATGATTCCTGTAAAGCTCTAGACAATTCCCACTCCGACATGACTCTTTTGGCTCTAAGGATAGCGAGTACCTCTCTTACAGATTCTTCAGCTGCGCTAAATTCATCAGACATATACGCTTAGGATCAATAGCTCGGGTTCTCAAAGTAACATAGATACTGTATTAAGGTAGAGAGTAAGGTCAGAGTAATCACAGTTCACAATTCAGGTAGTCTCCGAATTCAAATTCACGATTAGCAAAAGTGTCTTCCATGCATGGTGCAATGGATTAAGTAAGTAACTCTATAACGGATTGTTTGCAATGGGTATGGGGCTTCCTTAACTCTGGTTCTATCCATTATGGTGTGGTATAATAGTCTGGTGATGAGCCATCAATTCTTTTCGATCCGTTCGGAGCGGCAGTCGAACGGATATATCAGCCTCCAATGGCTATATTGCTTCGCCACGACGAAGTAACCCATGGCGCTGTTCTGTTATCCCGACGAAGCTCGAATTGTGAAAAGTTTCTTTCGGAGAGGTTCCCTCTGGAACCCTCTGTAGCCTGTCGATCTGAGCTCTCTTTTTACTTATCTTTCTAGCCTTCTTCCCTGTGAGCTTCATCTCGGTAGTTCTTTTCTTGATTTGGTTCTTATTTTCCTTGGGCATAGTCACTTCGCGCTTCTAAGGTTCTTTCCCAAGTCTCAGGAGAACTACTTCGTCTGTATCTGATACAGATACTCCAATCTTCTGTGAGTCCTCTAATTCTTTGACATCTAAGATTCTAGTGTCAAATAACTTTGATTTATTCTCTTGTTCCTCAATCAACTGTGTGATCCCTCTGTTCATGAAATCTTTTAGTTCTTGTCTCTGCTGTTGTAATACCTTTTCTTCTTCCCTCTTTATGGCTTGATCCCTCTCAATCCAAGGTTTTCCAAGTAGCATAGTGAACGGGGTGCCATCCTCAATAAATTTGATAATCTCAAAATCTTCTTCTGTCAAAGTTCCATTGACTGTCATAGGTATCTGAGCGTGTTTTCCACATAACATCACCAGTTTTCCTCTAAATAGTCCTATTCCTCCCAGTGAAGGAATCATGGCAGGCTTCCCTATAAATTCCCAGGTTCTTTCTGGAAAAATGTTCACTTGTGTTTCTTCATCAAGAATACAGTCAATGTCGAAGTCCCCTAGTCCTGCGTTGATTTGTTCTTTTTCTTTGAAGATCTCTGGTAATCAAACATATTTATGTTCGTTCAGGGTTTCTTTCATCTGTATTAATACTTTCTCTGATTCTTTCTAAGGTTCTACTATTTCTGGGGCTATCCTAAGGTGTTCTTCATGTAGATTTATTATTTCAAGCTTAGCAATCATTCTAGGGAAATCTAATACTTCATGGTCCGAAGCTTTGCAATAGAGACAATTGGGTTTTCCACCCAGGCAATCCTTAGCTAGATGGTATGGTTTCCTGCAACCGTAACATAGGGTCAATCCTTTCTTTCTCTTAAATCATCCCCAACTTCTTTTGTACTGCGCACCAGGATCATGGTAGTTAGCCTGCAAAAAATTCTTTCTAGGATCCTGCATCCATTTGTTAGTCCAAACATTATTTCTATGCATAGGTATAACATATCTATCATTATGCTTATCAGATCTACTCATATCAAACTTTATTTCTTCTATTAATTCCCTAGGTTTTAAGCTAGGACCGAATCTATCAAACATACCTAGATCTATGCTCTAGAAACAAAAATTTCACTTATCTTACCTCTACAGAGAACAAAGCTTTCAGATCTAAGAAATTTTAACTATTCTTAGCTTTATTAGAGCATGGGGCTTACAGATCTTACCTCTTTTCTACAGATCTGACCTCTTTCTTTCATAAATTCCCACTTTTACTTTTCTTAGAGCACAAAGTGTTTAGATCTCGCTTCTTTTCTTCAAATATGATCTTCCTTTCCTCAGATCTAGCCTTATTCCTGGCACAAAGCTTCATAGGTTGAGTAAAAAGCTGAGCACTAGGGTGACATATATATGCACAGAGATTTCTTTTGCACAAAGTTTCTTCTTCCTCAGTTCCCAGCAATCATAGTTGTTGGTCTCGACAACAGAACCATTTGTTGGCACAAGGGAAGACCCAGGGTTCAACGCTCAAGAGCGCACCAACAAATCCCTATCTACAAACCCTTTCGGCAACACCTACGAAGCAGATGAGGTCTCACCCAAGGTAGAGGCAGGGGTGGTTGCAAGACTAAGGTGTATGCAACCTTAGCTGTGTTGAAATTACTAAGACAACTGAGAGGGGGGGGGGTGAATCAGTTGTTATTGAGCTTAAACAGTTTTAAGTCTATTAAAACATTCTTAATCTTTCTTCAAGTGATCATCAACATTATACATCATATGGACAGTAAAAGTAAAGAGCATCAGTCACACATAAGGTATACATAGAGACAGATTTTCACGAGGAAACCCATAAAGGGAGAAAACCTCTTCTTCTTCGAAATGATAGGCAGTCTTTTAAGTTCTGTACATCATCTATAATTGAGCACCAACTCAATGTGAGGCTGCTACCTCTTTTTTACAAGCTGCAACTTGTTTGAGAGCACCGACCCTCTTGTTTCTCTAGCACCCACTAAAAGGAAGTACCAACTCCCCTAATGTTCCAACACCAACTGGATGGAAGCACCAACTTCCAGTTACACAAGCTCCAACCTGTATAACAGAGAACACTTGTTCTCCCCTGCACCACCCTGCCACCCTAGTTTCTCTGGCTGCAACCAGATGGAAGCTACAACTCCCTGTGTTCAAGCTACCACTTGAACCTCTGAGGACAACAATCCTCCCTAGCACCTCCCAACCACCCTGGAATATGAATGAATTAATAAACAGAAAACTACACAGATAAATCGATTCTTACCAATCTTTCTTTGTTCTGTAAATCTGGTCTTCTTCTAACTGTTCTGCAATTCTTCTCTTCCTTTGTCTATTCTGCAAATCTTCTCTGCTTCAACTTGTTCTGTTATTCTACTCTGCTTCAAGTCTTTTCCTCATTTGTTACTCTTCTCTGAGTTTTGTTAGCAACATTTCTTGTCTTTGGTATTGGGATACATAGGTCTGCAGGTTGCACGAGGAGCGCCCAAGTGCAGCACATAAAGGAAGTCCTTTTCGGACTTAAAATCAAGCGAACGGGCAGTTCATTCTTCAGTGGAAAGGCTTCAGCGATAGAGCAGAGCAGCGATTGATGGGTAGTTGCAGAATTAACCAAGTCGCATCAAGTATAGCGCTAAAGGTTTTTGAGAAGTCAACGGTCGAAATCCCTCAGGAGGCATTCACGAAGCTGGGAGGGCCGTTGATCGTGAGCAGTTCAAGCGCAGTGTTATTTCGAGAGCTTGGGGTTCGTGAGTTCAAAGGGCGAACCATATCCCGTTGGTTGCGCGAGATTTCGAGTTACAAAAAAGTGTCCGGAGAAAGTCAACCGTCGCTGACCATCGCGTTTCGGGACTTCGCGAAGGGAGAATGCCAAAGTATGATACTCCAACTCACGAGGTCCCGAGTAGTGAGAGGCGCGAGCACCCGGGCCCACAGGAGTGCTGAGAAGATCAGAGCCGTCAGATCCAGAGGGACACGTGGTGCGCGATTAGGCTCCCCGTCTTCTCGCCGCTCGCAACATTGAAACATGAGGACCAGCCTCCTCCCCACCGCGAGATGCGAAGTGCCGAGGGCACCCAGGACTTGGGCCCACAGTATCGCCCAAGTGTTTTCAACCTTCCGATCAAATCGGACACCTGGAACGCGATTAAGCTTCTCGCCTTCTTGCCCATTGCGGTTTCAGCACGCAAAAAGGCAGTTCCATCATGTCCCGATACGTGAAGAAGTGAGAGCATTCAGGATCTGGGGCCCACCGCAACACCGGATGAGTTTAGAAACGTTAGATTTGAAGGGTATGTGGCACCAGATCGAGCCGTCTCGGCATATCGCTTATCACGATTCTGAGGAGCAAGGAGCAGCCCCTACATACTCGCGAACGCCGAAAAGCGCCATGGGAGTAGGCACGTGGTCACAGCCCGTGGGCATTTGGAAAAGGAGGGAGCTGCGTAAAAGAGGCTAAAGCGCCGAATTCAGTCACAGAGAGGCCCGTCATGATCTCCGGTTGCCATCAGACCCGACCTCGATCCTGGTCTTCGCCTGGAGTAAATGAAGGCAAGAAGGGGTAGTTGAGACCTCTCTTCATTCATTAAATGTGAAGTATGGAGGGTCTGGTAAGCGGTCCACTCGAGAGGGTCCTGTGTACCCTTTCCTTCAGAGAGGCCATGCCGAGTCTTCTACTAGCCGAAAGAGGCCTTCACACGCTAACCCGGCATTTACTGGCTCAGCTACCCCCCCCTGCGGGAGCCATGCGCAGTTAAGATGGTGTCCGACAAAGAATATCAGTATGAGTTTGATTGAAAAGACATGAAGCCTTGGGCGACTAGGCATGCCTCTGTTGGGCGTTTTTTTCTGAGTATATAAGCTCAATCTTTGTATTTTGTAAAGTATCGATGGTAGAGCGCAGCTCCCGATTGTAAAGTTTTAACAGATATCTTAGCTCTGGTTATGCATCTGTATGTAAGATTTCTTGTTTAATTGCAGACAATATTTCTTTTCCCGTCTAAGTTTTCATCTTACACTACGAGAGTTCGTGATCGACTGATTCGCACGAATTGTGGCATTTATGTTATGATAAAGGATTTATTGTGGCATTATTGTTCTCTCTGGTTTTCTGCGTTTGAGCATAAGAAGATCTTGCGTTTATATGTTTTCTTCCACAGTCTGTTAAGAACCTGATGTTCATAACGGGCCTTTGCATCTCTCTGATACAAGTCTTCCCCCTACTCGCCCTTACTACAACTCACTATCTGAAGTTATCTAAGACCTCACTTGCCCATGCATGCCTATCCTAGTTTCGGAGTTGGAACCACGTCGTTTGAGTTAATCTCCATTTGATCACCCCATTAAACAAATCGTGACATTAAACTGATGGGTGTCGAGCTCTGCTCCTGCAAGCAATCCAAGGGTGACTTCCGACGCTAACATTTCTGGCGCCGCTGCCGGGGACGAAATTGAAGATTTTCCCTGGGTAGAACGACATTGAGCCTCTGAATCCGAAGGTGCATTGTATTATCGGAGCCTTTCAAGATTTCTAATTTGCACTTGGCGACTCCATTGTGACAACTCCGCTGGGGAGAACCTGCTCTGTTAAGTGTGGCTTTCAGAGGCAGGCATACGCGGTCTCATCCACAACTGCCTCTAGCTACGCCTAAAGCAAATCCAGAGGCGGCGCTCAGAAAGGGAACCATTGCCAAACCAGGTAATCCGCTATCCCCTTCTGTAGAAACTCCATATTCTTGTCCTCAGCTTCCTAGTAGACCGTTTTCTGAAGTTTCCCGCTTCCTAAATTTCAGGAGTGTTCCTGTTGAGTTTTCCCCTCCTAATCTGAGATTGGAGGGATAAATCCTTGTCACTCCCCTCTCCTTTGAAGCTGTTTATCGGCGAAGACCCGTGTCTGCAGCAGAATTTCCTACTCCTTCATGAAGAGGAGTACCCGCCGACTTGAATTCGTTAGCCTCCGCCTTAAATCCTCTCTTGTTCTCCACTCCACTTCGGGACTCATTCCCAGCAGCCCCTTCACGAACTCCTTCTCCTCCGAGCTCTCCTCCACCCAATATTCCTATGGCTGGTGCTAATCCCCTTCCGAATAGAATGGACACCATTGTCACTGCCAGATATGCTCCCTTAATCCTACCCCATCCTGTGAATCCTCTTCCTGCTGGGGATTACTTGAAATACATGCCCAAGTTCACTGGGGAAGGAGACGTAACTGTCGAAGAGCACCTGGCTGCTATTTACAGTTATGCAGACAACCTCAATATTGAAAATGAAGATGTCTGGATGAGAGTCTTCATCCAGAGCCTGGACGGCGAGGTGAGGAAATGGTTTAGAGGATTGACCCCCAGATCTATTGCTGGAATTGAAGCCCTGGATACTGTTTTCCTGAGGCAGTGGGGAGACAGGAAGGATTTCATGGATTACATGACAGAGTTTGGGTCTCTGAAGAAAATGGAAGGAGAATCTGTCTCTGACTTTTCCAAAAGATTCAATAAAATGTATAATAAGATTCCTACAGAGATAAAGCCCTCAGAAGCCTCTGCCCAAATTTCCTATGCTGGTGCATTTGACCCTGATTTCTGCCTTTTGTTGAGATAAAGAAGAGCCACCTCCTTAGCCCAAATGAAAGACATGTCCATAGAAGTGGAATCCAATGTATTAGCAACTGACAAACTGAGGAACAAGGCCGACGTGGACAGAAAAAAGGGAAGGTCAGAAGCTTTAACTTCTGGCCCATTGGTGTCCAACCCTCAAGTGGATGAGTTGACTAAGATGGTGAAGTCTCTGTCCACAGAGATGGATAGAATGAAAGTGGAAGGGAGAAAAACATATAAAGGCCCTCAGATCGCCGAAAATAAAGGAGGATTCAGGAGGCCAAATAATTTTACTCACCCGAATATGCAAAGAGAGAAGGGAAGAGACAGAGAGGACTAGAAGATTCAGGCCCCTTTTCAAAACAATTTTGTGGCCGAGGGGGAAGAAGGGGTAACAGATGAGCCCGATCCTGAAATCCACTGCTTTGGAGACACCCATCCTTTTCCTCATCTCACTCAATCACCATATGAGGAGTCTCTCATGGACAATCAACTAAATGAGCTGAGCAAGGGAGACAAGACTACTAGTGGCCGAGGCAGATATAGCTTGAGGTCCGACAAAAAGACAGCAGCACCTGATGTCCCCGAGCAATCTACCAGAACAAAGAAGCCCGCTAATGAAGCAGCAGGTGACCACAGAGGTAAGAAGACCCAACCCCTCTCTCCTATGATTCAGAACCATGCCCCCGAAGTAAGAGAAATCCCAAAGCCTGCATCTCCTTTTAATTTCGTACATGAGATTCAAAAGATCAGAATCCCTGTGCCCCTCACCGAGCTGATTAAACACGGAGAATTTAAAAAGCACTTCTCTGAGATTTTACAGTCTGAAGCCTCATGCCTTCCCACAGACTCCATAAACCTCCAAGATGAAAAGCCAGTAGTTTTCCTAGGTCCCATGGTAGAAGATAGAGATGATTCATCCCCTCCCTTCTACACATCCCTGAACATACATGATAAGGTGCTGCACAACTGCCTGATGGATTCAGGGGCTTCTCATAACCTCATGCCCAAAACTGTCATGGAAGAGTTAGGACTAGAAGTCACCAGAGCCTATCATGACCTCTATTCCTTTGACTCCAGGAGGGTTCAGTGTCTTGGAGTAATCAAAGACTTGGTTGTGACCTTGTTCCAACTACCAATGAAGAGTGTGGTTATGGATATTGTAGTATCTGATGTCCCCACCAAGTTTGGTATGCTATTATCAAGATCTTGGATAAAAAGACTGGGGAGAACCTTGTAGATGGACCTAACCTATGCTACTATCCCAGTGTTTGGGGGAGAACATAGAAGGCTATATAGGGAAGCCCAGTTGGCCTATATAATCAGTGATGAAGCCAATCCCACCAACCATCCGATTTTCTTCTTAGACATTGATTTAGGTTCCAGTTTACTC
Organism: Picea engelmannii; assembly: GCA_009831015.1. NCBI lineage: Eukaryota > Viridiplantae > Streptophyta > Pinopsida > Pinales > Pinaceae > Picea > Picea engelmannii. Next base: position 221,065 of record ML792021.1, read on the forward strand.
CAACTCACTCATGCTCCCGAGCCCCCTCTTGAACTCAGAAAGTAGCCCACCTCTCCTCACGAACTTCCTCCTTCCATCACCCCCGTTTGGAAAATGCTTTTTGATGGAGCCTGTTCCAGGGAAGGCGTTGGTGCTAGGGTGTTTTTTGTGTCACCTTCTCAGGAAACCGCATCTCTGTCATACAAATTAGAATTTGAAACCACCAACAATGTGGCAGAGTATGAAGCCCTTGTCCTAGGATTAAGAGCTGCAAGGGAAGTGGGAATTTAGGAGGTAGCAGTGTTCGGAGATGCAGAGTTGGTGGTCCAACAGATCAGAAGCGCTTATGATGCAGGAGCATCGCTCACCTATCAAGCGAGCCAGTGCGTGGAGCAAGGAGAGACCAGCTGGACATCGCCAGCATTCAAATTTTGGAATCATTACAATATGGTTGCGCCAAACATTAAACATTGATGTGATGAAGCGCATTTGTACATGTAACGGACCTTGAGCAGATAATCTCTCGTCCTTAGGTAGTTGAGGCATTTACTTAAATTTAATGCAGTTAGATAGGATAATTAAGTCTAGATTAGACAATCACCTTTCGAGAGGGAAAACGGAGTATAGACACCCTCCCTTGTATCATTGTAAGAAAAAGAACATTCATAACATTATTTAGCATTAGCAAGAAGAGGAAGAGAAGAACAGAGCAGAGAGCCTGTGAAGAACCTCCATGTACAGTTATTGAATTAATGGGAAGAGCTTTGATTCAATTCCATGGACGTGTTTGATCTCTGTGTGTTGTTGATATTGTGCCTTTGCATGTTTGCTTCTTTCTATGCTTATTTGTTATATGCTGCATATGTAATTGCRTATCAGGTTCGAGACCTGAGGGAATGAAKGAATGAGTTCCCATTGTTTCTCTGTTTAGGCCAGGAGATTCCTGCATAGAGGCAGTCGAATCCCTCCGCATAGAGTGCGTCGAGGAGGCTAAACAGTTGAACTTTCATTCTCACTTCGTTCAGAGTTGGGTTTGAGTTATTCGAGTCGGGCAGATAAGTGCAGGTCGAATTGGAGTTTCAGCAGCAAGTCTGAGAAGGGGAAGGTTGAAACTATTGCGAGCGTAAGCGCACAGAACCCAGAAGACTCCGGTTGAAGCTGTTGCGAGTGTGAGCACACAGAACCCAGAGGACTTCATCACTTTTGGAAGTGGGTGAGGAACGAGCCCAGTGAACGTGCTCGAGGAAGCTCTGAAGGAGTCCGAGTTGGCAAAAGCTCAGGAGGGATAGTCCCTTTGTTTCAGTCGCACAGGACTAAGGTGGTGAACGGAGGATTCTCAAGAGAAAGAGAATCGACGACTTGGAGTTGTCGAGGAGAAATCCAAAATCCCGAGACGCGATTTCCCGAATCTACGGGAGCCGTCGATCATCGGAGAGACAGGTGGCACAAATCCGGAGAGATCGGAGTTTCGGCATTCGGGGATTGGTGGGACGAGGGTTTTACACCTCGTGAAGTCCCGAGTTGCGATTTCCCGAAGCGATTTGAGCCGTCGATCGGAGAAGGGCACGTGGCGCAGGATCCCTGAGGATCGGGGTTCGGCGTTCGGCGTTTCACAGAGTAAGAGTTTTATACTCTTCGAAGTCGCGACCGA
>ML792021.1:227892-239964 GCA_009831015.1 Picea engelmannii
TGAGCAGATAAGCTCTCGTCCTTAGGTAGCTGAGGCATTTACTTAAATTTAATGCAGTTAGATAGGATAATTAAGTCTAGATTAGACAGTCACCTTTCGAGAGGGAAAACGGAGTATAGACACCCTCCCTTGTATCATTGTAAGAAAAAGAACATTCATAACATTATTCAGCATTAGCAAGAAGAGGAAGAGAAGAACAGAGCAAAGAGCCTGTGAAGAACCTCCATGTACAGTTATTGAATTAATGGGAAGAGCTTTGATTCAATTCCATGGATGTGTTTGATCTCTGTGTGTTGTTGATATTGTGCCTTTGCATGTTTGCTTCTTTCTATGCTTATTTGTTATATGTTGCATATGTAATTGCGTATCAGGTTCGAGACCTGAGGGAATGAAGGAATGAGTTCCCATTGTTTCTCTGTTTAGGCCAGGAGATTCCTGCATAGAGGCAGTCGAATCCCTCCGCATAGAGTGCGTCGAGGAGGCTAACCAGTTGAACTTTCATTCTCACTTCGTTCAGAGTTGGGTTTGAGTTATTCGAGTCGGGCAGATAAGTGCAGGTCGAATTGGAGTTTCAGCAGCAAGTCTGAGAAGGGGAAGGTTGAAACTGTTGCGAGCGTAAGCGCACAGAACCCAGAAGACTCTGGTTGAAGCTGTTGCGAGTGTGAGCGCACAGAACCCAGAGGACTTCATCACTTTTGGAAGTGGGTGAGGAACGAGCCCAGTGAACGTGCTCGAGGAAGCTCTGAAGGAGTCCGAGTTGACAAAAGCTCAGGAGGGATAGTCCCTTTGTTTCAGTCGCACAGGACTAAGGTGGCGAACGGAGGATTCTCAAGAGAAAGAGAATCGACGACTTGGAGTTGTTGAGGAGAAATCCAAAATCGCGAGACGCGATTTCCCGAATCTACGGGAGCCGTCGATCATCGGAGAGACAGGTGGCACGAATCCGGAGAGATCGGAGTTTCGGCATTCGGGGATTGGTGGGACGAGGGTTTTACACCTCGTGAAGTCCCGAGTTGTGATTTCCCGAAGCGATTTGAGCCGTCGATCGGAGAAGGGCACGTGGTGCAGGATCCCTGAGGATCGGGGTTCGGCGTTCGGGGTTTCACGGAGTAAGAGTTTTATACTCTTCGAAGTCGCGACCAGCGATTTCCCGAGTCAGCTGGAACCGTCGACCTCCAGGGAGACACGTGGCGAAGGATCCTGAGGGTCGGAGTTCGGGGTTTGGTAAGGTCTGTGACCTTGTGTATCAGGGAACGCGAACTCTCGAATCGCGATTTCCCGATAGCACGAGCGGAGGACAGTTGTCAAGGCGTTAGGCCTCACCAGGTGGTGTTGACAGGTGGCATCGGAGAATCAGAGTTCGGGGTTTTGTGATGCAAGAGATTTGCGATCAGTGAAACCGCGATCTCGCGATCCCCGATCGCACGAGCGAGGGAAGTGACGTGGCGTGTGGGGCCATGATCGTTAGTGGAGGACAGGTGGAAGCACATCAGAGTTCGGGGATCGGGGTTTTACATTGTATGTGAATTGTGTTCGCGTGAACCGCGAACTCCCGAGTCGCGATATCCCGACATTCGAAAGGGTTGACCGTTGATCATCGGGGTTCGGGCTTTTGAATTGCTTGTGGTTGTGCTCGCAGAGCCCGCGAGACCGCGAAGTCCGAATTCCCGATATCCGAAGGGAAAACAGCAGAAGGAGCCTATTGTGGGTAGTGGACTCCCGAGAGGAGAGGAAGAGTACTTTGACTCTTCGGGCCCGTGGAAGAAGAAGATCCTGGTGGGAGCGACTGCTCACTGAGGGGCAGGTTGCGTCAGCTTATAAAGCTAAGCATCCTCGACTCAGAAATTACAGGAATGAAGTGTGGGACCTAATTGACAATTTCTTCTCAGCCTTCAATATCTCTTTTATCCCCAGGGAGGATAATGTTGTGGCCGATGCTTTAGCTGTCTCAGCTAGTTTGCTCAAATTTCCTCTGTTGCCTATGGTTAAATCTGATGTTGAGATAAAATATAGGCCCTCAGTACCAGACAATGTCAAGCATTGGAAGGTATTCAAGGATGATCTAGAAATTGAAAGATTTCTTCAATCTGTTGATGAATTTTCTGCGTTACACATTGATCAGGATCCTGATAAAGAGGAAATCCCTCGCCCCGAGGTGTTTCTAAATAAAATTGCTAACCGCCAGATTATTCAGCTACCCAGCAATCATATTCCAAGGGGACTAGTCCCATTAGAAAGATTGTTCGATGGGAATGATGTGGCATTAAAGGGGAGAGTTTCAGATAAATATGCTAACACGGTCGAGTGCAACATTGGCACACCGGATGAGCCTAAGTTTGTCAAGTTGTCAAAGAGTTTGACCAAGGAGAAGAAGACTGAATATACTGAGTTGTTGAGGGAGTTTGTTGATGTGTTTTCATGGACCTACAAAGACCTCAAGACGTATGACACATCTGTCATTGAACACAAGATCCCATTAAAGGAAGGAGCTAAGCCGTTCAGGCAAAAGCTAAGACAGATAAATCCCATGTTGTTGTCTGTCATGGAGAAAGAAGTAAAGAAGTTGTTGGAGGCCCAGATCATCGTCCCCTTGAGATATTCTGATTGGGTGGCCAATTTGGTTCCGATAAGGAAGAAAAGTGGAGAAATCAGGCTCTGTGTCGACTTCAGGAACCTGAATAGGAGTTCAAAGAAAGACAATTACCCCCTGCCCAATATGGAACACATATTGCAAAGGGTAACTGGAGCATCTAGGATCTCCATGATCGACAGTTTCTCTGGCTATAATCAGATATCGGTCATTTCTGAAGACAGAGAAAAGACATCCTTCACCACTCCTTGGGGGACATTCATGTATGCCAAAATGCCACTCGGACTGATGAATGCAGGAGCGACGTTTCAGCGAGCCATGGACATAGCCTTCATCGGAGAAAAAGATCAGTTCATGGTGATCTATCTGGATGACATCACAGTCTTCTTGAGGTCCAACAAAGAGCATCGCAGTCACCTGAGGAAAGTTTTCTCAAAATGTCAAAGATTCGGCCTTTCCCTAAACCCCAAGAAATCCTTGTTTGTTATGGAGGAGGGGAAGCTACTAGGCCATATAATATCAGCAGAAGGAGTGAGGATTGACCCTATCAGAGTGGAGGCCATCAAGACCTTGTCGCTCCCCAAGTCGAAGAAGGAAGTTCAAGATTTTTTAGGGAGGATCAATTTTCTGAGGAGATTCATCTCGAATTTCGCTGAGCTGGTGAAACACATCACAGCCATGCTCCAGAAAGGGAAATGAAGTAAAATGGACCGCTGAACCCAGGGAATCTTTTGTCTAGATAAAAAGGGCATTGACTGAGGCACCAGTGCTGATCAGCTCGGACTATTCGAAAGATTTCCTGATTTTCTCCTTCGCTTCTTTTGATACAGTAGTAGCGGTCTTGTTGCAGAGAAATGAAGAGGGGCGAGAGTAGCCCATTGCCTTTTTTAGCAAGGCATTAAGAGATGCAGAGGTCAAATATGAAATCATGGAGAAGCAGGCCTATGCCTTAGTAAAAGCTCTCAAATCTTTCAGGGTCTATGTCCTGCACTCAAAGGTGATTGCATACGTCCCTTCAGCCTCAGTGAAGGACATCCTTGTACAGCCTGACATTGATGGGAAGAGGAGTAAATGGATAGCCAAGATCCTGGAATTTGACCTGGAAATAAGGCCTACCAAATTGATCAAAGGTCAAGGCTTAGCCAAGCTGCTGGCTGAAGCCAATTGTCAAGCTTTGGGGGTAAATTTCATGAACAAATGCTCAGGAATTCAATAGGGTCGGCTGTCTGAAACAGACCCTCAAAGGGAGCCCCCGTTGGCTCGATGTCCTTGGTATAAGGACGTCATATATATTTTGCAGGAATTGTGGCCCCCAGATGGCCAGCAAAGAAACAAAGCAAGAGCTCTCAAGATCAGGGCAGTCAGGTACTGCCTTATTGATCAAATTTTATACTGGAAAGACCCCCTGGGAGTGCTTTTGAAATGCATGGATCCACAAGAGGCCGACAGAATCATGGTCGAGTTTCACAGTGGCCTATGCGGAGGGCACCATTCCTGGAAGACTACAACCCACAAAATTCTCAGAGATGGATACTACTGGCCCACCTTGTTCACTGATGTCCATAGAGGAGTTAGAGCCTGTATCACATGCCAAATATTTTCAGGAAAGCAGCATCTCAAGTCTCTTCCTCTGCAGCCTGTGGTTGTTTCGGGACCTTTCCAGCAATGGGGCCTGGATTTTATCAGAGAAATCTGCCCTGCTTCTAGTGGGCAGCACAGATGGATCCTAACGGCCACGGATTTCTTTACTAAGTGGATAGAAGCTATCCCTACCAGGAGCACTTCCCATAAGGTAATCATTAGGTTCCTGGAGGACCTCATCACAAGGTTCAGCTACCCAAGTAAGATTGTCACTGATAACGTAGCCGCTTTCAGGTCTGATCCATTAGCCAAGTCCTGTGAGTAGTTCGGGATCAAACTGATTCACTCCACCCCATATTACCGATAGGGAAATGGTTTAGTAGAGTCCTTCAACAAAATTCTAATAAGGATCATCAAAAGACTGTTGCAAGACAACAAAAGGGCTTGGAACTCGAAGCTGAAATTCGCTCTATGGGCTGATCGGGTGACTACAAAGAGATCTATAGGCCTCTCTCCTTTCCAGTTGGTGTACGGAGCAGAAGCTGTCTTCCCTTCTCAGCTGGCCATTCCCATAGCGAAAATTCTTCCAGGATTATCAAGGAGAGCCCAATGACATGATCAGAAGAATTCATCAACTGGTGGAAGTCCAGCAGGCTAGAGAGCAGGTAGTGGACAGAATTTAGGATCAGCAGCAAAGGATCAAGCAGGTTTTCGATAAGAAGGCCAAGAAGGAGCAATTCCAGTTAGGAGACCTGGTGTTGAAGTGGGACGCTCTTAAGCAAGACAAGGGAAAGCATGGAAAATTTGAAGCCCTATGGATCGGGCCTTTCAGAATCTATGAAGTCTACTCAAACAACACATATCGGCTACGAGATTTGGAAGGAAAAGAAGTTTTTAGCAACCCAGTAAATGGGCATTTTCTTAAAATATGTTTTTCCTAAGCCTTCCATGGCTCCTGTGTTTTGTAAATATTGATCTTTTTAGTTCCTTGTTTTTATTGTTTTTATCGTTTCGGCTTAGTAAATGACTCCATAGCCCAACAACAAGGCACTGGAACTGCAAAATGAGTCCTTAGAGCATCACAGGGACGACTCTATCCCCCATGGAGCCTAATGTTAGAAACATTTCTTGTCTTTGGTATCGGGATACACAGGTCTGCAGGTTGCACAAGGAGCGCCCAAGCGCAACACATAAAGGAAGTCCTTTTCGGACTTAAAATCAAGTGAGCGGGCAGTTCGTTCTTCAGCGGAAAGGTTTCAGCGACAGAGCGGAGCAACAATTGATGGGTAATTGCAGAATTAACCAAGTCGCATCAAGTATAGCGCTAAAGGTTTTTAAGAAGTCAACGGTCGGAATCCCTTAGGAGGCATTCGTGAAGTTGCGAGGGCCATTAATCGCGAGCAGTTCAAGCGCAGTGTTATTTCGTGAGCTCGGGGTTCGTGAGTTCAAAGGGAGAACCATATCCCGTTGGTTGCACGAGATTCCGAGTTACAAAAAAGTGTCTGGAGAAAGTCAACCGTCTCTGACCATCGTGTCTCGGGACTTCGTGAAGGGAGAATGCCAAAGTCTGATACTCCAACTCACAAGGTCCCGAGTAGCGAGAGGCGCGAGCACCCGGGCCCACAAGAGTGTCGAGAATATCGGAACCGTTAGATCCAGAGGGACACGTGGTGCACGATTAGGCTCCCTGCCTTCTCGCCCCTCGCAACATTGAAACATGAGGACCAGCCTCCTCCCCGCCGTGAGATGCGAAGTGCCGAGGGCACCCAAGACTTGGGCCCACAGTATCGCCCAAGTGTTTTTAGCTGTCCGATCAAAGCGAACACCTGGCGCGTGATTAATCTTCCCACCTTCTCGCTCATCGCGGTTTCAGCGTGAAAAAAGGCAGTTCCATCATGTCCCGATACGCGAAGAAGCGAGAGCATTCAGGATCTGGGGCCCACCGCAGCACCGGATGAGTTTAGAACCGTCGAATTTGAAGGGTATGTGGCACCAAATCGAGCCATCTCGGCATATCGCTTATCACGATTTTGAGGAGCAAGGAGCAGACCCTACATACTCCCGAACGCCGAAAAGCGCCATGGGAGTAGGCACGTGGTCACAGCCTGTGGGCATTTGGAAAAGGAGGGAGCTACGTAAAAGAGGCTGAAGCGCCGAATTCAGTCACAGAGAGGCCCGTCACGATCTCCGGTTGCCATCAGACCCGACCTCGATCCTGGTCTTCACTTGGAGTAAATGAAGGCAAGAAGGGGTGGTTGAGACCTCTCTTCATTCATTAAATGTGAAGTATGGAGGGTCTGGTAAGCGGTTCGCTCGAGAGGGTCCTGTGTACCCTTTCCTTCAGAGAGGCCATGCCGAGTCTTCGACTAGCCGGAAGAGGCATGCACACGCTAACCCGGCATTTACTGGCTCAGCTACCCCCCCCCTCCTACGGAAGCCATGCGCAGTTAAGATGGTGTCCGACAAAGAATATCAGTATGAGTTTGACTGAAAATACATGAAGCCTTGGGCGACTAGGCATGCCTCTGTTGGGCATTTTTCTCTGAGTATATAAGCTCAGTCTTTGTATTTTGTAAAGTATCGATGGTAGAGAGCAGCTCCCGATTGTAAAGTTTTAACAGATATCTTAGCTCTGGTTATGCATCTGTATGTAAGATTTCTTGTTTAATTGCAGACAGTCTTTCTTTTCCCGTCTAAGTTTTCATCTTACACTACAAGAGTTCGTGATCGACTGATTCACACAAATTGTGGCATTTATGTTATGATAAAGGATTTATTGTGGCATTATTGTTCTCTCTAGTTTTCTGCATTTGAGCGTAAGAAGATCTTGCGTTTAGATGTTTTCTTCCACAGTCTGTTAAGAACCTGATGTTCATAATGGGCCTTTTCATCTCTCTGATACAAGTCTTCCCCCTACTCGCCCTTACTACAACTCCCTGTCTGAAGTTATCTAAGACCTCACTTGCACATGCATGCCTAGCCTAGTTTCAGAGTTGGAACCACACCGTTTGATTTAATCTCCATTTGATCACCCCATTAAACAAATCGTGACATTAAACTGATGGGTGTCGGGCTCTACTCCTGCAAGCAATCCAGGGGTGACTTCCGACGCTAACAAGTTTTATCTCACACTGCGCATATTCTCAGTCTCACTCTGTGCTTCCTATGATTTTCCCTTTCTTACAATTTCATTCATTTTTCATCCAGAACAACCAACCTCGCATAGTCTGTATCGTTTTCTTTTATGCACAACGCACACAGCAGTTACACTTCACATCTTCTTAGGCAAACAAAAAACCGTCCGCGCAACTCAAACGCCAACCGATCAGGAATCATGAATCTATTTCACTAATAGATTCATAACTGATAAATTAACTATGAGAGAGAATTGTAGTCCTCCGATCATATTCAAGTTTATCTGCACCGTTGGATGAACTTTATTAACCTTGCCTTTGAATCGGGTTTCAGTATTTTGGCATTCCTGTGGCCGAGTGTCTTGACACTTCATGTCACGATCTTCGAAGCTCTGATACAGAGCTTTTCTGTGCTAGCTCCTTCCTCTATAAGACCATGGTCATGATCAAGCACTTATACAAAAAGTGCTTTTCACGAATTCATCTTTCGTGAGTTTGGAGATGAGGCATCTCAACTCTCCAAGTCGCGATCCCTAAAACCCCAAGATGGAGTTGAGATCAACAGTCTACGATATCGATGAATCTACGGTCCATATTTCATCATGAATTCGCATCTCGTGATTCCTTTGATGGAGGTCCTTGTCACTCCAAGTTGTGATAAGTGAAACTCCGAAATGAAGCTTAGATCAATGGTCCAAAACACATCGTGAATTGATGGTTGGGATTAAATCGCGATTTCACATATCGTGATTTCGATGGTTTTATTTCTTACCTGTCCAAGTTGTGATAGGTGAAGCTCCGAGTTGGAGCTCAGATCAACAGTCCAAAACTCATCGTGAATTGACAGCTAGGATTAAATCGTGATTTCTCATATCGCGATTTCGAAGGTTTTGTTTCTTACCTCTCAAAGTCACGAGTTGCAAAACTCCGAAATGGAGTCGATGGTCCAGATCACACCTTGATCTGACGACTGCAATTAAATCGTGATTTCTCATATCGCTATTTCAATTGTCATATTTCTTGCTTCTCCAAGACGCGAGTCGCGAAACGCCGAAATGGAGTCGACGGTCCAGATCAACCTTGATCTGACGGCTGTGATTAAATCGTGATTTCTCATATCGTGATTTCAATTGTCATATTTCTTGCCTCTCCAAGACGTGAGTCATGAAACTCTGAAATGAAGGCGACGGTCCAGATCAACCTTGATAAACACTTGATCTGACAGTCATCGGGAACCTTTATCAAGAAAAATAATTTGCGATCATCCTCCTTGAATTTCAAAAAGTACACTCGCTCGGGGGTTTCCTGGACCTTTTCAAATATAGCTTCGTCTAGAAATACAATTTGATCAACTTCTACCACATTACTTGTTCGATTAAGCCATTGAAAGTGCAACAAACCCTCATCTCCCCTAACTACACGAACAAGTCCTTTCCGAGTATCTGGCACAACTTGTGTCCCCTCCAGAGACATCATTCCAGCCCAAAACTCCAGCATGATCTCTTGACAATTGAATTGGATGATGCATTACAGCATATAGAATCCATTATGACCAAACCCTACAAACCCTTCCTGCAGCGTCTTCTCATAATGCCCATCTATTTCATACTTTATGTACTCATGCCATCTACACTGTTGTACTTTGCCATCAATGAGAAGTATACAATATTTTTTCATCAATGACAAGTATACAAGCATGCATTGTCTGTTAAAGATTTTCCAACATTCTCCCCCTTTGGCATTGATGGAAACTCAAGCACCCACATGCATTCAGACTCCGGAATCTCCTCCAAAACTCTCTTTTCTCCCCCTTTGACATCAATGTCAAAGAAGAAACATGCTCCCCTTGATCTATTGCAAAACATACTCCCCCTGTCAACTATGAACATCTTGGAAATACACCAGATATTCAATAAGTACTCCTCCTCACCAGGTGAACAGATTAGACACAAGAAATTATAACCCCCAACTTTTGACGAAGATATCCAAAAGGAGTTGTTGCTAATGGTTTTGTAAATATGTCTGCAATCTGTTCTGTAGAAGGTATATAATTTAGTTGAACAATTCTGTTTGTAACTTGTTCTCTGAGGAAATGGTACTTTATAGGAATATGCTTAGTCTTGGAATGAAGAACAGGATTCTTGGAGACACTAATGGCACTGGTGTTATCACAGTGAATTGGAATGGGATCAATGTAAGTTACCTTTAGATCTGCAAGAGTTTGTATCATCCATAAAATTTGTGTGCAGCAAGTAGTAGCAGCAATGTATTCTGCCTCTGTAGTGGATAATGAAATGGATCCTTTATTTTTACTAAGCCATGCAACTAATGAGTCACCCAGAAAGAATGCTCCTCCACTGGTGCTTTTTCTCTCATCAAAACAATTTACCCAATCTGCATCTGAATAAACAGTTAACTAGAAATTCTGATTTCTAGGATACCACAGACCATAAGTCATTGTTCCCTTCAAGTATTTAAATATCCTTTTGACAGCTAACAAATGAATTTGTTTAGGAGCAGACTGATAACGACCTACCATTCCAACAACTTGCATTATATCAGGATGAGATGTTGTGATGTACAGAAGACTGCCTATCATAGAGCGATATGTCCTTTGATCAACATCAGGTGAGATATCATCTTTACTCAGCTTGCAACCAACCACCATAGGTGTGTTAACTGGAGAGGAATCTTCCATCTGAAATTTCTTCAACATCTCTTTCAAATATTTTTCTTGAGAAATAAATATTCCTGCAGAACTCTGTTTTACTTGTAAGCCAAGAAAATATGACAGTTCTCCTATCATGGACATTTCAAATTCTGTTTGCATAGAGTTAGCAAACCATTGGACAAATGATTCATTAGTAAAGCCAAAAATAATATCATCTACATAAACCAAAACAACTAGTAAATTATCACCTTCAGACTTAATGTAAAGGTTACTGTCAATAGTACCTTTCTTGAACCCTTTTTCTTGTAAAAATTTGTCCAGTCTATAATACCAAGCTCGTGGTGCTTGTTTTAGTCCATACAAGGCCTTCTTCAGCTTACAAACATAATTAGGATTATCTTTCAAAGAGAATCCTTCAGGTTGCTCCATATATACTTCTTCCTCTAGATCTCCATTAAGAAATGTTGACTTAACATCCATCTGATAAACTTTAAATTTTTTATGACATGAATAGGCAAGAAACATTATGATGGCTTCCAATCTTGCTACTAGTGCAAAGGTTTCATCAAAGTCCTGACCTTCAACTTGTGCATACCCTTTACAGACCAGTCTAGATTTATTTCTAACAACTTGTCCTTTTTCATTCATTTTATTCTTGAATACCCATTTGGAACCTATTATATTTTTATCTTCGGGTCTGGGGACAAGCTCCCAAGTATTGTTCTTATCAATCTGATCTAGTTCTTCATTCATAGCTCTAATCCAATCATCATGCTTGTTGGATTCATAAAAAAAATTAGGTTCAGTTATAGATAAAAAGGCAACCTGAGATTGTTCTGAATCTTTAATCAATTTCTTTCTTGTCTAAACTCCTTTATTTATATCTCCAATTATCTGATTTTCAGGATGATTCTTTTTAACAATTCTGAGAGGTGATTTTGCCTCTTTTTGCTGATTTGTGTCAGTTGAAGTATTTGTGTCTTCATCTGATTCAGATTCTTCTCTTTCTGATCCTTGGACCTGTTCATCTTCATCTTCAATTGTATCTTTTGTTCTTGGTTCAGCACTACTTACATTTCTGACCGGGATTTCTTCATCAACTTTTATATCTATACAATCAACTAGTTTATGCAGTCTCTTATTGCAGCATTTGTACCATTTACTATTTGTAGCATAACCCAAAAAGATACCTTCATCAGCCCGGTCATCATATTTGCCAATATTTTCATCATTGTTCTTGATATAACATTTACTCCCAAAAACTTTAAAATGCTTGATTGAAGCAGGTCTTCCAAACCATAGTTCATAAGGAGTCTTGTCACTGTGTGGCATGAGATGAGCTTTGTTAAGGATATGAACAGTTGTATGAATTGCTTCCATCCAATATGTCTGAGGTATGTTCCTTTCATTCATCATTGATCTTTCCATTTGTTGTACTGACCTATTCTGCCTCTCAACAACTCCATTTTGCTGTGGAGTCCTTGGAATTGTGTACTCTCTTTTGATCCCATGTTTATCAAAGAACTCTTTGAAATTCCCTGAACTAAACTCTCCTCCTCTATCAGACCTTACTGCCTTTAATCTTTTTCCTGTTTGGTTCTCAGTCAAAGCCTTAAACACTTTGAATTTTTCAAATGCTTTAGATTTTTCTTTCAAAAAGGCAACCCAAGTTAGTCTAGAATAGTCATCAATAATCAACATAAAGTAATTTTCTTTTCCTATACCTTCTTTCCATGATGGTCCACATAGATCCATATGTACTAACTGGAGAGGTTTTTCTGTTGAAGAAATTTTTTTAGATTTAAACTGAGTGCGAGTAAGCTTTCCTATTTGACAGGGTTTACAAACAGAGTCATATGGCTTTGATATCTTCGGAAGATCTTTTACTTCCCCATTGTTTCTGAGTTTGATTATGTGATCAAAATTTAGGTGACCAAGTCTCCTATGGCACAGCCAACTTTCATCATATTTTCTTAAGTGACATTCTTCTTTTTCTTCTTTTAACACATAGACATTATTTTTTGTTCTTATCCCTTTTGCAATCAGTTGTCCTGAACTCAAAGCCTTTATTTTACAGTCTTTAGAAGTAAAAAAAA
>ML792021.1:241327-301283 GCA_009831015.1 Picea engelmannii
GATCATTTAATTCTTCTATTGCAGAGACTTTTGGATTAAATTTATCAGGCAGAGATCTTAAAATCTTCTGAACTAAGAGTGAGTCATCAAACTTCTCACCAAGACACTTCATGGCATTTACAAGTTCTTCAACTCTTAAAAAACTACTTGCTAATTGTTTCATCTTCATTCATCTTTAGTTGTTCAAATTTCAATCTGTATGTTTGAAGTTTGGCATCTTTTACTTTCTCATTTCCTTCATAACTGTTAATAAGTTTATCCCGCATTGCTTTGGCAATTTCAAGATGCATCACCTTTACAAAATCATCTTCAACAAGTCCGTTCAAGATAGCATTCATTCCCTTAGCATTAAAACTAAACTCTAACTTATCATCCTTGGAGGCTAGCACAACAGGCTTTGTATATCCAATCTCTACTACATCCCAAACATCAGCACCCAAGGCCATTAAGTATGTTCTCATTCTAATCTTCCAGAAGGAAAAATTTGTTCCATCAAACAGAGGGGGCTTAGAGGTTGAAGTCCCTTCATGACTTGTCATGTCTAATCTACCTTTGAATAAAAGGAACCTGCTCTGATACCAATTGTTGAAATTACTAAGACAACTGAGAGGGGGGGGTGAATCAATTGTTATTGAGCTTAAACAGATTTAAGTCTATTAAAGCATTCTTAATCTTTCTTCAAGTGATCATCAACATTATACAGCATATGGACAGTAAAATTAAAGAGCATCAGTCACACATAAGGTATACATAGAGACATATTTTCACGAGGAAACCCATAAAGGGGGGAAACCTCTTCTTCTTCGAAATGATAGGCAGTCTTTTAAGTTCTGTACATCATCTATAATTGAGCACCAACTCAATGTGAGGCTGCTACCTCGGTTTTACAAGCTGCAACGTGTTTGAGAGCACTGACTCTCTTGTTTCTCTAGCACCCACTAGAAGGAAGCACCAACTCCCCTAATGTTCCAGCACCAACTGGATGGAAGCACCAACTTCTAGTTACACAAGCTCCAACCTGTATAACATAGAACACTTGTTCTCTCCTGCACCACACTGCCACCCTGGTTTCTCTAGCTGCAACCAGATGGAAGCTACAACTCCCTGTGTTCAAGCTCCCACTTGAACCTCTGAGGACAACAGTCCTCCCTACCACCTCCCAACCACCCTGGAATATGAATGAATTAATAAACAGACAACTACACAGATAAATCAATTCTTACCAATCTTTCTTTGTTCTGTAAATCTAGTCTTCTTCTAACTGTTCGGCAATTCTTCTCTTCCTTTGTCTGTTCTACAAATCTGCTCTGCTTCAACTTGTTCTGTTATTCTACTCTGCTTCAAGTATTTTCCTCATCTGTTACTCTTCTCTGAGTTTTATCTCATACTGCACATATTCTCAGTCTCACTCTGCGCTTCCTATGATTTTTCCTTTCTTACAATTTCATTCATTTTTCATCCAGAACAACCAACCTCGCACAGTCTGTATCATTTTCTTTTATGCACAATGCACACAGCAATTACACTTCGCATATTCTTAGGCAAACAAAAAACTGTCCGCGCAACTCAAACGCCAACCGATCAGGAATCATGAATCTGTTTCGCTAACAGATTCGTAACTGATAAATTAACTGTGAGAGAGAACTGTAGTCCTCCGATCATATTCAAGTTTATCTGCACCATTGGATGAACTTTATTAACCTTGCCTTTAAATTGGGTTTCGGTATTTCGGCATTCCTGTGGCCGAGTGTCTCGACACTTCATGTCACGATCTTCGAAGCTCCGATACAGAGATTTTCTGCGCTAGCTCCTTCCTCTATAAGACCATGGCCATGATCAAGCGCTTATGCAAAAAGTGTTTTTTGTGAATTCGTCTTTCGTGAGTTTAGAGATGAGGCATCTCGACTCTCCAAGTCGCGATCCCTGAAACCCCGAGATGGAGTTGAGATCAATGGTCCACGATCTCGATGAATCTACGGTCCAGATTTCATCGTGAATTCACATCTCACGATTCCTTCGATGGAGGTCCTTGTCACTCCAAGTTGCAATAAGCGAAACTCCGAAATGAAGCTTAGATCAACGGTCCAAAACACATCGTGAATTGACAGCTGGGATTAAATCACGATTTCGCCTATTGTGATTCCGATGGTTTTGTTTCTTACCTCTCCAAGTCACGATAAGTGAAGCCCCGAGTTGGATCTTAGATCAACAGTCCAAAACTCATCGTGAATTGACAGCTGGGATTAAATTGTGATTTCGCATATCGTGATTTTGACGGTTTTGTTTCTTACCTCTCAAATTCGTGAGTCGCGAAACTCCGAAATGGATTCGACGGTCCAGATCACACCTTGATCTGACGGCTGCGATTAAATCGCAATTTTGCATATCGTGATTTCAATTGTCATATTTCTTTCTTCTCCAAGACGCGAGTCGCTAAACTCCGAAATGGAGTCGACGGTCTAGATCAACCTTGATCTGACGGCTGTGATTAAATCGTGATTTCGCATATCGCGATTTCAATTGTCATATTTCTTGCCTCTCCTAGACGCAAGTCATGAAACTTTGAAATGAAGTCAACGGTCCAGATCAACCTTCATCAACACTTGATCTGATGGTCATCGGGAACCTGCATCAAGAAAAAGAATTTGCAATCATCCTCCTTGAATTTCAAAAAGTACACTCGCTCGGGGGTTTCCTGGACCTTTTCAAATACAGCTTCATCTGGAAATACAATTTGATCAACTTCTACCACATTACTTGTTCGATTAAGCCATTGAAAGTGCAACAAACCCTCATCTCCCCTAGCTACACGAACAATTCCTTTTCGAGTATCTGGCACAACTCATGTCCCCTCTAGAGACATCATTCTAGCTCGAAACTCCAGCATGATCTCTTGACAATTGAATCGGATGATGCTTTACAACATATAGAATCTGTTATGACCAAACCCTACAAACCCTTCCTGCAGCGTCTTCTCATAATGCCCATCTATTTCATACTTTCTGTGCTCATGCCATCTACACTGTTGTACTTTTCCATCAATGAGAAGTATACAAGACTTTGCCATCAATGAAAAGTATACAAGCATGTGCTGTCTGTTAAAGATTTGCCAACAAGATGGGACACAAATCTATGATTATATCACTTATAGTGCACTTAGCATCGATCATTCATCAATATTCAACCCTTATTATACTTCGCAGATAGCACAGAGCATCGCAGCATTCACTTAGATCTAAGATATTTCAACACTTAGCAACATTGAAATAGATCAGATCCAGTAGATCGGCACTAAGCATCTTCATACATATCAGATCTAACATTCATACACATCTAAGAAGCATAGAGCATGAGTGGATATATCAAAGCACGTAGCATAAGCAAAGATAAACGTATTGAACCAAAGCACAGAGCATAACACACAGATTTACGTGGTTCACCCCCCCCCTGGGGCTACGTCCATAAGATCGTCTTCTTTATTATCGTCCTCAAGATGTTACAAGCACAAAGCCTCTGAAACCCTTCTTTGCAAAGGACAAAAGATCTGCACAACTCGCTAGATCCTTCTTCCTTGTGTTACAATATCAATCACATAGTAACTTGCACTTAGCCTTGCAAGCCTTACACAGTTCGCACAGAGCACTTATTCAACATCACATAGATGCACCACCAATTTCACTAAGCAATAAAATCTACTACTTCTTACATTGCCTATATTTTTATTTATACATTACAAAAGTGGGCCTAAGCGTGGGTAAACCCATGGGTCGACATCCCTTTCCCATTACATTAACCCAAAACCCTAAAAGAGGCCCAAAAGTGGACTGAGATCTCGTGATCTCTGCTTCGTTTGGCATTCCATATTTGGTAGGGTGTCGAATTCCAAAAATGGTCAATTATGACCAAGTGTTCCTCAAAACTTGGTCAAGGGCCAACAATACCTGTTTTTTATTGTCTTTTTATTCAAGGCCCGAAAGTCAATGCACATCCGCATCGTCCCATCTTTCTTCTTGACCAGCTTTACTAAAGAAGAAAAAGGGCTAGATCTTGGCCTGATGTGTCCCATGTCCAGAAGTTCTTTGATGGATTTCTCTATCTCGTCTTTATACTTCTTTGGATGCCTATATGGTGTGGTGATGACTGGCTTAGCCCTTGCCTCCAGCTCAATGATATGCTCAATCCCCCAGTCTGGTGGCACCCCTGGAGGAATCAGTCCAAGCACTTTGTGGTGCTTGTCAAGGATCTATGGGATATCTGGGGTTTAGTGAACCTTACCCTTCTCATCCACACGTGCCAAAATCCTACATTTAGTTGCATATACAATCTCCTCTCTCTTGAAGACGGCTTCCATCCTCTTGGTCATAACTATCTTGGCAGAATTACTTGTCATGCCTCTAAGTACTACCTTTCGTCCACCCTCCTCTGTAAATGACATCTCCATGGTATTGTAATTGGTGGTGATAGGCCCCAATGTGCTGAGCCACTGAACTCCAAGGATGATGTTGGTGTCCAGAAGGTCCATCACATACACGTCCTATACTAACTCATGCCTACCCAATGTAAGCCTCATACCTGGAATGTACCTGTCACAAGGCATAGTGCTTCCACCTACTACCTCCACCTTGAACCCTTCAAATCCTACTGTGGGTATATACCTCCTCTTCAACAATGTTGAGTCAATGAAGTTGTGAGAGGATCCCCCATCAATCAACACTGATACCTTCTGCCCCTGGAAGACTCCTCTCATCCTGAAAGTGTTGAATTTGGGTACCCCACTGATAGATGCCAAGGTGGCTTTCCCCTCAACCGTACTGTCATGTTCTGTGACCACCTCCTCTGCTGTACCTATGGCTTCAACCTCCATGTTCTGAAATTGTCTGTAATCTTCCTCCTCCTCATTGTCTGAGGTCACCTCTATGTAGTGCACTTGGCCATGGCCCATGCACTTGTGTGATGGGTTCCATGGTTCCTTGCATGTGAAGAAGAGTTGCTTCCTTCTCAGTTCCCTCCTGGTGTTATCATCCATTCTTCCATGGCCCTTGTCAAACCCCCTTGGGTCACGTCCCCCTTGGTTCATTGGAGGTCTCTGGTCTCTTCCTCCAGTGTTAAGAGGTGGCCTAGGTACAAACTTTGGTTTGGCAGCTGGTCCTAGGTCCTTTTTCCTCCAAATAGCATCATGTAGGTTGGTAGGCTTAAAATCCTTTACCCAACCCTTCAAGGGTTCCATCAACCCCTCAGTGAAGAGAATCACGAGTCTGGTTGGTGATATATCCTACACCATGACTTCTAGCCTCTGAAATTCTTCAATGTATGCCTCAGCTGCCCCTGCTTGCTTGAGCTGTGTGATCTCCTGAAAAGGTAGTTCAGGATCCCCTGATCAAATCTGTCAATGAGTCTTTGGGTGAATTCTGTGTAGGTCACTATCTAGTTGTGGCCTAGGGTGGTGAGTCCATGATACCACTAGTCATGAGCCTTGCCATCCAAATACATAGTGGAAAATTTATAGGCCTCCATCTCCCTCATGGGATTAAGCTGCAGATAAGTGTCCAGTTTTTGTACCCATGCCTGGGCTATCATCTTGGTCATACCATCAAAGTATGGGATTTCTATCTTCCCTACTCTTCATTCAAACTCAAAACTCCTCCTGTGGTTTGGCCTGGGCTTGTTTCTGAACTTGAGTTGGCAATATTGATCCAGGGACATCTTCTCTTGAATGATCATATCCAAGCCATAGTACTCCCTAGTACATTGTTCCATCTACTCAACAAAGTCATCCACCTGCTCCTGGTATATTTGTTCATCTGTGAATGTGGGAAAGTACATCCTAGGGTTAGTCTTGCTCCCCATCTTTCCATGTGATGTACCCCCTCCATGGCTTCCTTCGGACCTAGGAGCCTTTTCCAGATTATACCTGACTTCCCCATGGAATCCACCAGCCTCTTTATTTCCATACGTCTCAGGGTCATTCCCCTGATGAGTCATCTTCATCAATAGCTCGGTTATCCGAGTCTGGTTCTCATCAATATTCCTTATATTCCCATCCACCTTCTTCAAGGTCTCAGTGATTTCGACTTGTCTCTTTCGGTTTGTCTCCTGGATTTCCTATAAATGGTGGACCAGGTTACCTTCTATAAGGTTTATGGTTTGATGGAATTTGTTGAATTCGGCTGCCAAGAAAGCCAAGCCTTGTGGCTCACGGTCATCTTCTGATCCCTCCATTTCGGCTTCTGTTTCACTAGCCATCTTCTTCCTTCTGCCCATAAAGATACCACTATACCTCTGCATGCTCTAATCCTCACAGGTTTGGAGGATCAAAGCTCTAATACCACTGTAATGATCCCAAGCCAAATTTGTTTCTTGGAATCACTAACTAATGACTGATCTGATTATTAATTGTTGTGTATGTAGGTTGGCCTTGACATTTTGGCCTTAGGGTTTATTCAGTTGTTTCAACCATGTATTATACAAGCATTATTGCAAACATATGAAGATCATCATCAAGACAAGATATGAACACAAGCAATAACTGAACTTTATTATAAGAAATCAAACACATGATACAATGAGAGAAGTAGATCTGGAATAGCTTCAGATGGATTCTATGACAATAATAGAGCTGCATACAAAATGCTCTGGAAGATACAAATCAAGCCTCCCAAAGGCTACAATAGAAGATGAATGCTCAATCTGTAACTAGGGTTTAAGCCTAACCCCCAAGCAACGGATACGGCCCTGTTGACTTCCAGTATGGCCTACTGAAGACAATGGATGCCAAGGGTTTTTCCCTCCTGAAGCTGAAGACCTGCAAATGTTTTCAAACTCCTCCCAAAGATAGATCAAGGTAATAGAATCCTTCTCCTGAAGTATGGAGCTCAAATGTTGAAGCTTCCTACTCAAACTGCAGAAACCCTAGACTGGTATGGCCCTCCTGAAACCATGAATATGGCCAACAGTACGGCATGGATGAATGTGGGATATGAATGCCCTGAAACTCTCTAGAATGATAGATCGGGTAGCCACAAGCACCTGAGAGAATTTTCAATGTCAGATCTAACCTCTAGCATCCTAGATCTGAGAAATACTTAATCACAAGATGTCCCATTCTTCCTGAAATTGTCCCAACCTGCAAATGGATGATAAGGATGTGATAAATCCTCAAGGAAACCCTCAAACTGATGAGCAAGGGCTTGCAATAAAAACCCTAATGATGGAAACCTTCCAATATTCCTTAAGATGTTGGATCGAACTCTTTTTCCACAAATGGTGTGCCCTTGCAAGAAAACCCTAGTTGGTATGGCCCTCCTGGTTCAACTGGTACAACCCTTCTAGTCCTCCTAGAAATATGATAGATGTAGAATGGTGTGGGTGGAGTATTTCATCCCTGAGACCAAGCTTGGAACAAGGTGAGTGGAATCTTTCACCACTGAGTTTTTCACTAGGGTTTGTAAAATCAAAACCCTCAAAACTATATGCTCAAGAGCATCAATAAGCAATTACCAAAATCCATAATGAATAATAGGTGCGCCCTAGCCTTCTATTTATACTTTTATTATATTTCCTTGTTGAGTTAAGTTAACCCCTAGGGTTAACTCCTAACTCAAACTCCAGCGCTTCTATTTATTCATTGAGTTATCTTTTAAATCCTTTTACCTTTTTATTAAGTCAACTTAAGAATATAACCTTAGTTTGGTTGAATTTTCCCCTTAGTGTGAGACTATGGCCTAGTGGGGATGCCTAGGCCACTAAGTCTTCTCAAACCTCTTCATCAAGGGGTGGCGTACATTACATAATTCTAAGCTATCCAATACCAAATATATGCCAAGCTACAAGTCTACATATCAAAGTGGATTCAACACGAGTCAAATCAAAAGTCAACATACAGGCCCAAGCCACGAGTCAAGTCACATGTTGACACACAGGCCCAAGCCACAAGCCAAACCGTGAGTCAAGCCACAGGTCACCAACACACAAGCCGCTCGATGCTCAGAGAAGTTACAAGTGCCTAATTTCCAAAGGATGCATGCGCAGGTGCCATATGAGCAAGGATCGATATCAACGCCAAGTCGTCTAGATATTGACAGGCATAAAAGAATTTGCCTTCATTTCATCAAACATAGCCGAGCTAAAAGCCACGAGCAAGAAACCCTTATGCCAGGTGCTGAGTGATTTTGCAGGTGTCAGGGAAAGAGCTACATGGTTTATTAGTTATATCCTGCAAAATATCAATAGGATTGTGCCCAGGGATATTGGTGGTTTTGATCGATTATTGCTCTGATTGATCCATAGCTTGTTAAGGATTTATTGTCTGAAGAAACAAGGAGGAATATTAAATTTCTATTTGCAGAAAAACGCCAAGATATTGTAGAGATCTCTATTTTGAGAAAGGAACTCGTGAGCATTAATGCTAAAGATGACATCATAATTTCAGAAGTTAAAAAATCTCATTTCCAGATTTTCGGCAGCGAAGGTTGCTCTATTCGAGTCGTGTTAGTTGTTGAAACTGCAGAGATGTACAAAGTAAAATATAGCCTCCCAGATCATAGCCAGTTGTTGCCAAGTCATCATTGAAGGCTCCCAGATGTCATTGGAATATATAGAAGAACCTTATCATCATCCAACAACTGCTAAAGCTATCGAAGACCTAAATTAAGGATGAGATACATGTCCCTTGAAAATAGGATCTCAATTTTATCCTTTGTAGTCAAATTAGATTTCTTTTGACAAGTGTTCATTAGATCTAGTTTTAGAGGATATCATTTAGTTTGTAAAAGTATATTTAAACACATCTAATTATAAGGTAAAGATGGGGGAATTCAGTTTTTGAAGGCCTGAGAGGGTTCAACAGAGATCAGGAATGTAGGACTGAGACTCTCTTTTATGATTGTAAAGTAGGAACTATTTCATTTTGCACTCAATGCTACAACCCTTTTGATGAGAAAACTTTCTCCTCTACTCTCATTCTTCCTTTTCTTACTTTAAAAAACATGTTATCTTTGTGATGCATCGAATATATCTTGTTATGTTGATAAGGCATTGAAGATTTCACTTATTTCTTTTCCATTCCAAGACTTGTTTTTGAGTACCTTATTCTTTGTTTCGGAATGACATTTAGGATCAGTAATCCTCCTATGTGAGTGAACAGATTGGACACTTGCATATTTCTTTCTTCTTATGGTGTTATCTGCTTTATTAAATTGACTACCATTGACTAAGTAAGTGTTATCGGAACTTATTTACAATCAGAGATTGATTTTCTCTTTCTTCATTTACTATTGAAACCTTCAACCTTTTCAAAAACCAATATACATTTATCCATAAAAACTATTGCAATAATTTGATGATGCCCTAGCTTTCCCTTAGCAATCAAGTGAAACTTTAGGAACTAACATCTTTTGGTGTCATTGTCGGGGAACAGAAGTGAAGCTAATTTCCATAGGAAGAACGAAATAGATCCGACTTTTGATGGCAGACAAAGGAAGGACACAGAATTGACTATAGCAATCTTCCTGGTGAATCCACAATCAAAGTCTCCATTGGGGAGGATACGGTTAACAAAAAGATGAAGAGGCTGAATTCTAAATCTAGGTATCAGTTCATTAGTCTTCTGCATGAACTTTTTTTGTTCTTTATCAACTCTTTCATGCTTTTCGCTTCACATGTCAAGATGATTATTTTATGTTTTGTTTATTTCGATGATCAACAACCTACCTTCATATATCCAACCTTAGAAGAGGAAATGTTGCAGCCTTATGTTGTTGATGTTGATCCTATATGCTCATCACATCTTGTTCCTAAAGATGAGTTCTGCATTCCAATTCCTCCCAAATATGATCATTCTTGTGACTTTGTGGAGATTGAAATTGATTCAAAACCTTTCCAGAGCTCAACACCTTTTGGCATTACTGATGAACCTTGCCATCAACCTGTTAACTTTCATGATCAGCCCACTGCTTTTCAAATTAAAATCATAATGAATATGTTCAAGCCTTTAAGGTTGTCCTATCTCCTTCAACCTTATCCTCTTGACTGCCTTGAGTATCTTCCCTGGTTTTCTGGAGAGGATCATGTCATGGCTGAAAGTCATCTGGGGGCCTTTGAGAATTTTGTTGATCAATTCGAGATTATTCATGATGATGTGATCATGAGATTGTTCTCTAAGTCTTTGTTCAGAGATGATGTTGTATGGTTTAAGGGTATGAGAGCTGATTCTACTGGTTCTTGGACTGAGTTTTCTAATTATTTTTTGAAGCATTGGGGTGAGAACAAATCTCTATATTTGTATCTCATTGATTTTTATGCTTTGAAGAGAGAGGAGAGCGAAGATTTTCTTGTTTTCAATCGAAGGTTATACAACATTTATCATGACATGCCTTTGGATATCCAGCCCACTGAGACTGTTGTTATGGTATATTATGTTATGGCTCAACATTCAGAGCTTCCCCTTCTTCTTTTAGAAAGGAAGTCTTCATCCTTAAGAATTTTGTTTGAGGATGCAAAAGGAGTGGAGGAGAACATCCATGCTTCCAAGAGGATTTGAGATCAAGATTGTTTTGAAAATTTGCATGCACATGAACAAGGGAACTGTCAGTACATTTCATATTTTGAACAAGAAGGTAATGAGTATGAAGCAATTTGGGACAGCAGCAAGAGTGCAAGCTTATTTCAAATTCGGATCTGAGTTCTTCAACATTTGCATAGTATTCTAGAGATAGGTATGCATGTGAATTTTATGGTCAATTTGCAAACCATGTTCAACATGTGGTAACTGATAATTGCATAGGAAAAAACATGTTTCTAGATGATCATAATCCTTGTCATTTAAACACTACTCTATCATCATCTTATGATCATGATTATGAAGAGAGAAAAACTGCCATTTTTTATGATCACAAGATGCTCTCAAGAGAACCAACAATTCATCATGATTCTTCTAGAAAAGAGGTTGTCGTAGATGTGCAGGTGTTTTTTGTAGATCAGTACATTTATGATCTTGGTTTCAAATATCCGATGGCAGCCTTCATGGAATCATACATTTCATAGGACTTGAAAATTTCAGATTTCCTTAGCTCGCCAATGCTTTTGGGTGAGTATGATTTCCTGAACAAGTTTTTATCACTACTATTATATTTCAGATATCATATATTGATCGGTGGTATGGACAAGATCATTTCAGTTTTGAAGTTCCTTGAATGGATGTTATGGAATTCATTATTTACTTAACCAATTGCAGATCTAGTTAGAGTAGGGTATTGCAGTAAATAAGCTCTTTCCTCAAGCATTACTTTTCTTCCAGTTTGCAGCAGAAGTAGTAGTCAGTGTGCTAGAATAATGGAAGTTTTTGAAGGTGTACAGAGATTGGTTACATAGGGTTGATTGTTGACTCCATAGCCCAATGGACAAGGCGACTAGAACTAATAGGTTCTTGGAGCCTCGCAAGGAGGTCTCCATCCCAGCTGGAGCCAGATGTTAGCTCTCAAATTTACCAGTAGATTTAGAGAGAGTCTTTAACATATTTATGCTTAAATTTTCAAACCCCTTTGAGTGTTTTCCTATGTCATGATCCTCGTATCTTTCATCTAGCCTTGATGAACCTGATTTGATCAGTTTTTCCTAGAAATCCCTTGTCTTTTCCCTCTTGACCTGCAATACAAAAATGAAAATAAATTTTTGGTAAGCCCTAGCCTATGTTTTAGATCTTCAAATATAATATATATATATATATATATTAATCTCATCAAAAATGTGTGCTTTAAAGTGGCTTAACCTTAGGTCACACTATATAGTATCCTAAGTCTAAACCTAGTGTTCTAATCCTAAGCTGGACAATACCAAATATATGCCAAGATACAAGTCTACATATCAAAGCGCATTCAACACAAGTCAAAGCACAAGTCAACATACAGGTCCAAGCCACGAGTCAAGTCACATGTCGACACACAGGCCCAAGCCACAAGCCAAACCATGAGTCAAGCCATAGGTCACCAACACACAAGTTGCTCAATGCTCAGATAAGTTACAAGTGCCTGATTTGCAAAGGATGCATGTGCAGGTGCCCTATGAGCAAGGATCGATATCAATGCCAAGTCGTCTCGCTATTGACATGCATAAAAGAATTTTCCTTCATTTCAGCAAATACAGTCGAGCTAAAATCCATGAGCAAGAAACCCTTATGCCAGGTGTCGAGTGATTGTGTAGGTGTCAGGGAAAGAGTTGCATGGTTTATTAGTTATATCCTGCAAAAAATCAACGGGATTGTGCCCAGGGATATCAATGGTTTTGATTGATTATTGCTATGATTGATCCATAGCTTGTTAAGGATTTGTTGTCTAAAGAAACAGGGAGGAATATTAAATTTCTATTTGCAGAAAAACGCCAAGAGATTGGAGATATCTTTATTTTGAGAAAGGAACTTTTGAGCAATAATGCTAAAGATGACAGCATCATAAGTTCAGAAGTTAAAAAATCTCATTTCCAGATTTTCGACAGCTAAGGTTTCTCTTTTCGAGTCATGTTAGCTGATGAAAGTGCAGAGATGTACAAAGTAAAATATAGCCTCCCAGATCATAGCCAATTGTTGCCAAGTCATCAGTGAAGGCTCGCAGATCTCACTGGAAGTTCTAGAAGAACCTTATCATCATCCAACAGCTGTTAAAGCTATCGACGACCTAAATTAAGGATGAGATACATGTCCCTTGAAAATAGGATCTCAATTTTATCTTTTGTAATCAAATTAGATTTCTTTTGACAAGTGTTCATTAGATCTAGTTTTAGAGGATCTCATTTAGTTTGTAAAAGGATATTTAAGCCCATCGAATTACAATGTAAAGATGGGGGAATTCAGTTTTTGAAGGCCCGAGAGGGTTCAATAAAGATCAAGGATGAAGTATTGAGACTCTCTTTTATGATTGTAAAGCAGGAATTATTTCATTATTATTATTATTATTATTATTTTATATTTCAAAAGTTTTGGTATTATTTAGGTGAGGTTCAAGTTTAAATTTAGTGGATCGTTAATATGTCTATTTTGTGGAAATTAAATCCAGATTGGGAGAATAACAAACATGCTACTTACTTTGTAATTTTAATTACATGATTTTTTATTTGGTAAAAAAATATTAATTTAGTTTTTTATTTAAAATATTTGAATCCTCGGTTTCATGTTTCAAGAAGATAATTAAGGAAATTAATAACCAACATAGATCCATCTTAACCCCGGATCTATCTGAGCTATTTTGTTTAGTAAATAAATATCATTTTTGTTTTTTTATTTAAACTATTTGAATCCTTGGTTTCATGCTTAAAGAAGATAATTAAGGAAATTAGTAATGAGCATAGATCCATCTTAACCCCAGATCTTGACTCTCTAGAGGTGAAAACCTTTTCTAGATTGCAAAACTTGAGGAAAGGTTAAAGGTTTGCACCTCTGGAGATTTGATCCCTAGGTTAATGAGTTATTTTAATGAGTTACTTTACATGGGCATCTCCCAGTAATTAATTATGGAATCCTTTCTTGGGTGAAATTCTTATTCTTAATAATTTTAATAACTAAAAGAGAAATTGGACAATCTTTCAATTATATGATCACAATATGAGTGTGTAAGTTTTCACAATTAATCATATTGTTACTTAAGTTTTGTAGAAATATATTGTATATATAATCATGATTTCAAATATTTTTAGATCTATATATTAAAAATAAAAACATTTTATATATAAAAAGGTTTCCTTATCTAAAATATTATATTCGATATCCACATCAATAAACCTAGAGAACAAATATTTTTACAAAAACACTTATTTCATTAATTGTATAACTAATATTAATTAATTAAAGAATAAAGTTTATGTTGAAGATTTAGCTAGTCTTTAGTTAAATTAGACTTCTGACTCCCTTAAAAATTTTGAATGAACATCATGAATGAACTCTATCCTTCATTTGACCTTTTTTCTTTAATACTTATTTGATAATTATGAGTTAATGGATGAAATGTTTGAATGAAAGTATACATGGTAACCCTTTATCTTTGAATCCAATGTTGTTGGTTTTGCATTGAGTTGCATCTTGATCTTGGTTTGTTTTTCAAGTTACCACATACTGCGTTCATGGTTGTAAATGCATCATGTGTTAATTATTGCATCTTATTGATTTGATTTGATTAAGGTGGTTTTAATTTGTTTGATTCCCATAATGAGAAGTTACTCATGCAATGAAAATGTATGTAGCCTTGTCGTGAGGTTGGTGATGGAAATATATCTTTGTTATTGTAGATCCAATAAAGAGACAAAGGATTTGTAGGTGATGAATGTGAGACAAGTACATCTATGCATGAACAATATAAATGGGAGAATAGTTACCAATGGGGATTTGTGCATGTGTTAAGATATTGTACTTTTTCAAATGAGATGTAAATAAGAGGAATCAAACATTGATCCAGATTTAGGAGCAGAACGAATTGATTAATAGACTAGATAAAATAAGCACAGAGATATGAAGAACAACACAGATATCTAGTGAGCAATGTCTTCTATTGAATAAATGAAATAGGCTGAAACTATAAAATTGTTGAACTATTACACTTGCTCGAATGGTGGTAGCTATCTCTGAGAAGAGATGTGGCTGCTATGTGCATCTATCTGAGAAGAATGATTACAATGAGGCTCTAGACGAATTTTTTATATTACTCATGAATGCCAAAACCCTAGACATCCAAAAACCTAACCCTAGGAGATAAAACGCCAAAATTTATGTGGACCCCTATGGGTAAGTTGGTACCTCAACTTCTCGGGGTCGTAACTTTTGCATGTGACCTCTGTTTTAGGCACGTGAGAGCCTGTTGGAAAGGACTTTCAGAGACCTACACATTACATCGTCAAACTCTAACTTCGTTTATAGCTTGATTGTGGAAAACCAAAAAAACAATGTTTAGGGCCCTAAAACGTCCCTAGAAGTACAACCAGATGTGTTGACATGAAAAAATTCAAAATAAGCCAGTCGGATTAGATGGAAGTCCACAATTATCCACCTGGAATATGTGTAGGGCTTCAGACATCCCCAGAAGTCTAGAACCCACAATTAAAAAGAAGTACAAAAGAATGTGTTGAACTAAAAACGATCAAGAGGATCCAGTTGGAATAGGTGGGTGGCAACCAATATCCACCTGGATCAATTCTCCCCCCTTAGGAAGAAATGGTCTCCATTGCGTTGAGCTCCCCCATTAGGTGAGGAAACTTTTGTTGAAATTGGACCTAGGTGAGCCACTTTCCTTGGTGTAGTAGTTGCCCTTCCTTGACAACCCAATAAAGTTGTATCATTTGTTGGCGAATGCCCTTGACCTGTGTGTCCACTATCTTATCATTGGATTATTGTTCCATGCAGTTAGGGTTGAGATCTATTGGTGTCAGTTGTTCTTCGATCTATGAGATGTCCAATAATGGTGGGAAATATGGTTGAAGGAGGTCCACATTGAACACTGGGTGCAAGCCAATGAAGGGTGGAGTGTTGAGCTTAAAATCATTGCCACCCATAGATTTGGTGATAGTGTAATTCCCATAGCGAAGTGGGTAGAGCTTTCGATGGGGCACTGTAAGATGCTCATTCTACAAATGTAACCAGACTTTGTCTCCAACCTAAAATTGGTGTGGTACCTTGTGTTGATCATGGCGATGCTTGTACTTAGCATTGACTTTCTGCAAAATCTCATGGACCTATTGGAGGATGTGTTGAATCAGCTCAATGAATCTGGTGGCTTTGTCGGTCTCAGAATGAACATGGTTTTAGCTCTCAAATTTACCAATACATTTAGAGAGTGTCTTTAACATATTTATGCTTAAATTGTCAAACCCCTTTGAGTGTTTTCCTATGTCATGATCCTCATATATTTCATCTAGTCATGATGAACCTGATTTGATCAGTTTTGCCTAGAAATCATTTGGCTTTTCCCTCTTGACCTGCAATACACAAATGCAAATAAATTATTGGTAAACCCTAGCCTATGTTTTAGATCTTCAAATATATATATATATATATATATATATATATATTAATCTCATCAAAAATGTGTTCTTTAAAGTGGCTTAACCTTAGGTCACACTATATAGTATCCTAAGTCTAAACCTAGTGTTCTGATCCTAAGCTAGCCAATACCAAATATATGCCAAGGTACAAGTCTACATATCAAAGCGCATTCAACACAAGTCAAACCACAAGTCAACATACAGGCCCAAGCCACGAGTCAAGTCACATGTCGACACCCAGGCCCAAGCCACAAGCCAAACCACGAGTCAAGCCACAGGTCACCAACACACAAGTTTCTCAATGCTCAGATAAGTTACAAGTGCCTGATTTGCAAAGGATGCATGCGCAGGTGCTCTATGAGCAAGGATCGATATCAACGCCAAGTTGTCTGGCTATTGACATGTATCAAATAATTTTCCTTCATTTCAGCAAATACAGTCGAGCTAAAAGCCACGAGAAAGAAACCCTTATGCCAGGTGTCGAGTGATTGTGCAGGTGTCAGGGAAAGAGTTTCACGGTTTATTAGTTATATCTTGCAAAAAATCAATGGGATTGTGCCCAGGGATATCGGTGGTTTTGATCAATTATTTCTCTAATTGATCCATAGCTTGTTAAGGATTTGTTGTCTGAAGAAATAGGGAGGAATATTAAATTTCTTTTTGCAGAAAAATTCCAAGAGATTGGAGAGATCTCTATTTTTAGAAAGGAACTCGTGAGCATTAATGATAAATATGACAGCATCATAAGTTCAGAAGATAAAAAATCGCATTTCCAGATTTTCGACAGCTAAGGTTGCTCTGTTTGAGTCGTGTTCGCTGCAGAAAGTGAAGAGATGTACAAAGTAAAATATAGCCTTCGAGATCATAGCCAATTGTTGCCAAGTCATTAGTGAAGGCTCCCAGATGTCATTGGAAGTTCTAGAAGAAAGTTATCATCATCCAACAGCTGCTAAAGCTATCGAAGACCTAAATTAAGGATGAGATACATGTCCCTTGAAAACAGGATCTCAAATTTATCTTTTGTAATCAAATTAGATTTATTTTGACAAGTGTTCATTAGATCCAATTTTAGAGGATCTCATTTAGTTAGTAAAAGGATATTTAAGCCCATTTAATTACAATGTAAATATGGGGGAATTCGGTTTCTGAAGGCCCGAGAGGGTTCAATAGAGATCAGGAATGCAGGACTTAGACTCTCTTTTATGATTGTGAAGCAAGAACTATTTCATTTTTCACTCAATGCTACAACCCTTTTGATGAGAAAACTTTAGATGAGAAAACTTTATCCTCTACTCTCATTCTTCCTGTTCTTACTTTAAAAAACATGTTATCTTTGCGATGCATCGAATATATCTTGTTATGTTGATATGGCATCGAATATTTCACTGATTTCTTTTCCATTCCAAGACTTTTTTTTGAGTACCTTATTCTTTGTTTCTGAATGACATTTAGGATCAGGAATCTTCCTATGTGAGTGAACAAATTGGACACTTGCATATTTCTTTCTTCTTATGGTTTTATCTTCTTTATTAAATTGACTACAACTTATTTAAAATCAGAGATTGATTTTCTCTTTCTTCATTTACTGTTGAAACCTTCAACCTTTTCAAAAACCAATATACATTTATCCATAAAAATTATTTCGATAATTTGATGATGCCCTAGCTTGCCCTTAGCAGTCAAGTGCAACTTTAGGGACTAACATATTTTGGCATCATTGTCGGGGAACGAAATGAAGCTAATTTCCCTGGGAAGAATGACATAGATCCGAATTTTGATGGCAGACAAAGGAAGGACACAGAATTGACTATAGCAATCTACCTAGCGACTCCACAATCAAAGACTCCACTGGGGAGGACCCGGTTAACAGAAAGATTAAGAGGATGAATTCTAAATCAAGGTATCATTTCATTAGTCTTCTACATGAAATTTTTCTATTCTTTATCAACTCTTTCATGCTTTTCCCTTCACATGTCAAGAGGATTATTTTATTTTTTGTTTATTCCAATGATCACCAACCTACCTTCATATATCCAACATTAGAAGAGGAAATCTTGCAGCCTTATGTTGTTGATGTTGATCCTATATCCTCATCACAGCCTATTCCTAAAGATGAGTTATGCATTCCAATACCTCTCGAATCTGATCATTCTTGTGACTTTGTGGAGGTTGAAATTGATTCAAAACATATCCAGATCTCAACACCTTTTGGCATTGTTGATGAACCTTGCCATCAACATGTTAACTTTCATGATCAACCCACTGCTTTTCAAATTAAAATCAGAGTGAAGATGTTCAAGCCTTTAAGTTTTCCCCATCTCCTTCATCCTTATCCTCTTGACTGCCTAGAGTATCTTCCTTGGTTTTCTGGAGAGGATCATGTCACGGCTGAAAGTCATCTGGGGGCCTTTGAGAATTTTGTTGATCAATTCGAGATTGTTCACGATGATGTGATCATGATATTGTTATCTAAGTCTTTGTTCAGAGATGTTGTTGTATGGTTTAAGGGTCTGAGAGTTGATTCTATTGGTTCTTGGACCAAGTTTTCTAATTCTTTTTCAAAGCATTAGGGTGAGAACAAATCTCTTGATTTGTATCTCGGTTATTTTTATGCTTTGAAGAGAGAGGAGAACGAAGCTTTGTCTGTTTTCAATCAAAGGTTCTGCAGCATTTATCATGACATGCCTTTGGAGATCCAACCCACTGAGATTGCTACTATGGTATATTATGTTATGGATCAGCATTCAGAGCTTGCCCTTCTCCTATTAGAAAGGAATTCTTCATCCTTAAGAATTTTGTTTGAGGATGCAGAAGGAGTGGAGGAGAACATCTGTGCTTCCAAGAGGATTCGAGATGGAGATTGTTTTGAAAATCTGCATGCACATGAACAAGGGAACTGTCAGTACATTTCAGATTTTGAACAAGAAGGTGATGAGTATGAAGCATATTTGGGAAAGCAACAAGAGTGCAAGCTTATTTCAGATTCGGATCTGAGTTCTTCAACATTTGCAGAGTATTCTAGAGATAGGTATGCATGTGAATTTTATGATCAATTTGCAAACCATGTTTAACATGTGGTAACCGATGATTGGATAGGAAACTACATGTTTCTAGCTAATCATAGTCCTTGTCATTTAAACACTTCTCTATCATCATCTTATGATCATGATTTTGAAGAGGGAAAAACTGCCATTTTTTATGATCACAAGATGCTCTCAAGAGAACCAACAATTCATCATTCTTCCAGCAAAAAGGTTTTCCTAGATGTGCAGGTGTTTTCCGTAGATCAATACGTTTCTGATATTGGTTTCAAATATCCAGTGGCAGCCTTCATGGAATCATACATTTCAAAGGACTTGAAAATTTCATAATTCCTTAGTTCGCCAATGCTTCTGGGTGAGTATGGATTCCTGAAAGAGTTTTTATCACTGCTATTATATTTCAGATATCATCTATTGATTGGTGGTATGGAAAATATATTTTCAGTTTTGAAGTTGCTTGAATGGCTATTATGGAAGTCATCCTTTACTTAACCAATTGCAGAGCTGGTTAGAGTAGGGTAGTGCAGTAAATAAGCTTGTTTCTCAAGCATTACTTTTCTTATAGTTTGCAGCAGAAGTAGCAGTCAGTGTGATAGAATAATGGTAGTTTTTGAAGGTGTACAAAGATCGATTACACATGATTGACTACTGACTCCATAGCCCAATGGACAAGGTGAATGGAACTACTAGGTTCTTGGAGCCTCGCAGGGACATCTCCATCCTAGCTAGAGCCAGATGTTAGCTCTAAAATTTACATTTAGAGAGCGTCTTTAACATATTTATGCTTAAATTGTCAAACCCCTTTGAGTGTTTGCCTATGTCATGATCCTCGTATCTTTCATCCAGCCTTGATGAACCTGATTTGATCAGCTTTGCCTAGAAATCCTTTGGCTTTGTCCTCTTGACCTACAATACAAAAATGCAAATAAATTATTGGTTAGCCCTAGCCTATGTTTTAGNATATATATATATATATATATATATATATATATATATATATATATATATATATATATATATATATATATATATATTAATCTCATCAAAAATGTTTTCTTTAAAGTGGCTTAACCTTAGGTCACACTATATAGTATCCTAAGTCTAAACCTAGTGTTCTAATCCTATGCTAGCCAATACCAAATATATGTGAAGCTACAAGTCTACATATCAAACTGCATTCAACACAAGTCAAAGCACAAGTCAACATACAGGCCCAAGCCATGATTCAAGTCACATGTCGACACACAATCCAAGCCACAAGCCAAACCACGATTCAATCCATAGGTCACCAACATGCAAGTTGCTCGATGCTCAGAGAAGTTTCAGGTGCCTGATTTGCAAAGGATGCATGCGCAGGTGCCCTATGAGAAAGGATCAATATCAATGCCAAGTCATCTATATATTGACATGCATAAAAGAATTTGCCTTCATTTCAGCAAATACAACCGATAGAAAATCCACGAGCAAGAAACCCTTGTGCCAAGTGTCGAGTGATTGTGCAAGAGTAAGGGAAAGAGTTGCATTGTTTGTTAGTTATATCCTACAAAAAATCAACGGGATTGTTCCCAAGGATATCAGTGGTTTTGATCGATTATTGCTCTGATTGATCCATAGCTTGTTAAGGATTTGTTGTCTGAAGAAACATGGAGGAATATTAAATTTCTATTTGCAGAAAAATGCCAAGAGATTGCAGAGATCTCTATTTTGAGAAAGGAACTCATGAGTATTAATGCTAAAGATGACATGAGTATTAATTCTAAAGATGACAACATCATAAGTTTAGAAGTTAAAAACTCTCATTTCTAGATTTTCGACAGCTAAGGTTTCTCTGTTCGATTCGTGTTAGCTGTCGAAAGTGCAGATATGTACAAAGTAAAATATAGCCTCCCAGATCATAGCCAATTGTTGCCAATTCATCATTGAAGGCTCCCAGATGTCATTGGAAGTTCTAGAAGAACCTTATCATCATCCAATGGTTGTTAAAGCTATCGAAGACCTAAATTAAGGATGAGATACATGTCCCTTGAAAATAGGTTCTGAATTTTATCTTTTGTAATCAAATTATATTTATTTTGACAAGTGTTCATTAGATCCATTTTTAGAGGATCTCATTTAGTTTGTAAAAGGATATTTAATCCCATCGAATTACAAGGTAAAGATGGGGGAATTCAGTTTCTGAAGGCCCGAGAGGGTTCAATAGAGATCAGAAATGCAGGACTGAGACTCTCTTTTATGATTGTAAAGCAGGAACTATTTCATTTTTCACTCAATGCTACAACCCTTTTGATGAGTAGAATTTCTCCTCTACTCTCATTCTTCCTTTTCTTACTTTAAAAAACATGTTATCTTTGCGATGCATCGAATATATCTTGTTATGTTGATAAGGAAGTGAATATTTCACCGATTTCTTTTCCATTCCAAGACTTGTTTTTTAGTACCTTATTCTTTGTTTCTGAATGACATTTAGGATCAGGAATCTTCCTATGTGAGTGAACAGATTGGACACTAGCATATTTATGTCTTCTTATGGTTTTATCTTCTTTATTAAATTGACTACCATTGATTAAGTAAGTGTGATCAGAACTTATTCACAATCAGAGATTGATTTTCTCTTTCTTCATTTACTGCTGAAACCTTCAACCTTTTCAAAAACCAATATACATTTATCCATAAAAACTATTGCAATAATTTGATGATGCCCTAGCTTTCCCTTAGCAGTCAAGTGCAACTTTAGGGACTAATATATTTTTGCATTGTTTTCGAGGAAAGGAAGTGAAGCTAGTTTCCCTAGGAAGACAACATAGATCCGACTTTTGATGGTAGACAAAGGAAGGACACAGAATTGACTGTAGCAATCTGCCTAGCGACTCCACAATCGAAGACTCCACTGGGGAGGATCTGGTTAACATAAAGATGAAGATCTTGAAATCTAAATCTAGGTATCAGTTCATTAGTCTTCTACATGAACTTTTGTTGTTCTTTATCAACTCTTTCATGCTTTTCCTTTCACATGTCAAGAGGATTATTTTATGTTTTGTTTATTCTGATGATCACCAACCTACCTTCATATATCCAACCTTAGAAGAGGAAATCGTGCAGCCTTATGTTGTTGATGTTGATCCTATATCCTCATCACAACCTATTCCTAAAGATGAGTTATGCACTCCAATTCCTCTCGAATATGATAATTCTTGTGACTTTGTGGAGGTTGAAATTGATTCAAAACCTATCCAGAGCTCAGCACCTTTTGGCATTATTGATGAACCTTGCCATCAACCTATTAACTTTCATGATCAGCCCACTGCTTTTCAAATTAAAATCAAAATGAATATGTTCAAGCCTTTAAGGTTTCCCTATCTCCTTCATCCATATCCTCTTGACTGCCTTGAGTATCTTCCCTGGTTTTCTGGAGAGGATCATGTCATGACTGAAAGTCATCTGGGGGCCTTTGAGAATTTTGTTGATCAATTCGAGATTGTTCATGATGATGTGATCATAAGATTGTTCTCTAAGTCTTTGTTCAGAGATGATGTTGTATGGATTAAGGGTATGAGAGCTAATTCTATTGGTTCTTGGACCGAGTTGTCTAACAATTTTTTGAACCATTAGGGTGAGAACAAATCTCTTGATTTGTATCTCTCTGATTTTTATGCTTTGAAGAGAGAGGAGAACGAAGCTTTGCATGTTTTCAATCGAAGGTTCTACAACATTTATCATGACATGCCTTTGGAGATCCGACCCATTGAGACTGCTCCTATGGTATATTATGTTATGGCTCAGCATTTAGAGCTTGCCCTTATCCTATTAGAAAGGAATTCTTCATCCTTAAGAAGTTTGTTTGAGGATGCAAAAGGAGTGGAGGAGAACATCCGTGCTTCCAAGAGGATTTGAGATTGAGATTGTTTTGAAAATATGCATGCACATGAACAAGGGAACTGTCAGTACATTATTTTGAACAAGAAGGTAATGGGTATGAAGAATATTTGGGACAGCAACAAGAGCGTAATCTTATTTCAAATTCGGATCTGAGTTCTTCAACATTTGCAGAGTATTCTAGAGATAGGTATGCAAGTGAATTTTATGATCAATTTGCAAACCATGTTCAACATGTGGTAACCGATGATTGCATAGGCAACTATATGTTTCTATCTTATCATAATCCTTGTCATTTAAACACTATTCTATCATCATATTATGATCATGATTTTGAAGAGGGAAAAACTGTCATTTTTTATGATCACAAGATGCTCTCAAAAGAACCAACAATTCATCAGTCTTCTAGCAAAGAGGTTGTCCTAGATGTGCAGGTGTTTTCCATAGATTAGTACATTTATGGTCTTGATTTCAACGATCCGGTGGCAGCCTTCATGGAATCATACATTGCAGAGGACTTGAAAATTTTAGATTTCCTTAGCTCACCATTGCTTCCGGGTGAGTATGGTTTCCTGAACGAGTTTTTATCACTGCTATTATATTTCAGATATCATCTATTGATCGATGGTATGGAAAACATCTTTTCATTTTTGAAGTTGCTTGAATGGCTGTTATGAATGTCATTCTTTACTTAACCAATTGTAGAGCTGGTTAGAGTAGGGTAGTGCAGTAAATAATCTCTTTTCTCGAGCATTACTTTTCTTCTAGTTTGCAGCAGAAGTAGCAATCAGTGTGCTAGAATAATGGCAGTTTTTGAAGGTGTACAGAGATCGGTTACACAAGCTTGACTATTGACTCCATAGCCCAATGGACATGGTGATTTGAACTACTAGGTTCTTAGAGCCTCGCAAGGAGGTCGCCATCCCAGCTAGAGCCAGATGTTAGCTCTCAAATTTACCAGTGCATTTAGAGAGCATCTTTAACATATTTATGCTTAAATTGTCAAACCCCTTTAATTGTTTTCCTATGTCACGATCTTCATATCTTTCATCCAGCCTTGATGAACTTGATTTGATCAGTTTTACCTAGAAATCCTTTGGCTTTTCCCTCTTGACCTGCAATACAACAATGCAAATAAATTATTGGTAAGCCCTAGCCTATGTTTTAGATCTTCAAATATATTAATCTCATCAAAAATGTGTGCTTTAAACTGGCTTAACCTTAGGCCACACTATATAGTATCCTAATTCTAAACCTAGTGTTCTAATTCTAAGCTAGCCAATACAAAATATATGCCAAGCTACAAGTCTACATATCAAAGTGCATTCAACACAAGTCAAAGAACAAGTCAACATATAGGCCCAAGCCATGAGTCAATTCACATGTCGACACACAAGACCAAGCCACAAGCCAAACCTCGAGTCAAGCCACAGGTCACCAACACGTAAGTTGCTCGATGCTCAGAGAAGTTGCAAGTGCCTGATTTGCAAAGGATGCATGTGCAGGTGCCCTATGAGTAAAGATCGATATCAACGCCAAGTCGTCTGGCTATTGACACGCATAAAAGAATTTGCCTTCATTTCAGCAAATACAGCTAAGCTAAAATCCACGAGCAAGAAACCCTTATGCTAGGTGTCGAGTGATTGTGCAGGTGTAAGGGAAAGAGATGCACGGTTTATTAGTTATATCCTACAAAACATCAACGGTATTATGCCCAGGGAGATGGGTGGTTTTGATCGATTATTTCTCTAATTGATCCATAACTTGTTAAGGATTTGTTGTGTCTAAAGAAACAGGGAGGAATATTGAATTTCTATTTGCAGAAAAACGCCAAGAGATTGGAGAGATCTCTATTTTGAGAAAGGAACACGTGAGCATTAATGCTAAAGATGACAGCATCATAAGTTTAGAAGTTAAAAAATCTCATTTCCATATTTGCAGCAGCTAAGGTTGCTCTGTTCGAGTCATGTTAGCTTCTGAAAGTGCAAAGATGTACAAAGTAAAATATAGCCTCCCAGATCATATCCATTTGCTTCCAAGTCATCAGTGAAGGCTCCCAGATGTCATTGGAAGATCTAGAAGAACCTTATCATCATCCAACAACTGCTAAATCTATCAAAGACCTAAATTAAGGATGAGATACCTGTCCCTTGAAGGATCTCAATTTTATCTTTTGTAATCAAATTAGATTTCTTTTGACAAGTGTTCATTAGATCCAGTTTTAGAGGATCTCATTTAGTTTGTAAAAGGATATTTAAGCCCATCAAATTACAAGGTAAAGATGGGGGAATTCAGTTTCTGAAGGCCCGAGAGGGTTCAATAGAGCTCAGGAATGCACGACTGAGACTCTCTTTTATGATTGTAAAGCAATAACTATTTCATTTTGCACTCAATGCTACAACCCTTTTGATGAGCAGACTTTCTCCTCTACTCTTATTCTTCATTTTCTTACTTTAAAAAACATGTTATCTTTGCGATGCATCAAATATATCTTGTTATGTTGATAAGGCAGTGAATATTTCACTGATTTCTTTTCCATTCCAAGACTTGTTTTTTAGTACCTTATTCTATGTTTCTGAATGACATTTAGGATCAGGAATCTTCCTATGTGAGTGAACAGATTGGACACTTGCATATTTCTTTCTTCTTATGGTTTTATCTGCTTTATTAAATTGACTACCATTGACTAAGTAAGTGTGATCAGAACTTATTTACAATCAACCTTTTCAAAAACCAATATACATTTATCCATAAAAGTTATTGCAATAATTTGATGATGCCCTAGCTTTCCCTTAGCAGTCAAGTGCAACTTTAGGGACTAACATCTTTTGGCGTTGTTGTCGGGGAATGGAAGTGAAGCTAGTTTCCCTAGGAAGACAACATAGATCCAACTTTTGATGGCAGACAAAGGAAGGACACCGAATTGACTATAGCAATCTGCCTAGCGACTCCACAATCGAAGACTCCACTAGGGAGGATCTGGTTAACAAAAGGATGAAGAGGATGAAATCTAAATCTAGGTATCAGTTCATTAGTCTTCTACATGAACTTTTGTTGTTCTTTATCAACTCTTTCATGCTTTTCCTTTCACATGTCAAGAGGATTATTTTTTGTTTTGTTTATTCCGATGATCACCAACCTACCTTCATATATCCAACCTTAGAAAAGGAAATCTTGCAGCCTTATGTTGTTGATGTTGATCCTATATCCTCATCACAGCCTATTCCTAAAGATGATTTTTTCATTCCAATTCCTCCTGAATATTATCATTCTTGTGACTTTGTGGAGGTTGAAATTGATTCAAAACATATCCAAAGCTCAGCACCTTTTGGCATTACTGATGAACCTTGCCATCAACCTGTTAACTTTCATGATCAGCCCACTTCTTTTCAAATTAAAATCAGAAGGAAGATGTTCAAGCCTTTAAGGCTGCCCTATCTCCTTCATCCTTATCCTCTTGAATGCATTGAGTACCTTCCCTGGTTTTCTGGAGAGGATCATGTCCCAGCTGAAAATCATCTGGGGGCCTTTTAGAATTTTGTTGATCAATTCAAGATTGTTCATGATGATGTGATCATGAGATTGTTCTCTAAGTCTTTGTTCAGAGATGTTGTTGTATGTTTTAAGGGTCTGAGAGATGATTCTATTGGTTCTTGGATCGAGCTGTCTAATGCTTTTTCAAAGCATTAGGGAGAGAACAAATATCTTGATTTGTATCTCACTGATTTTTATGCTTTGAAGAGAGAGGAGAACGAAGATTTATCTGTTTTCAATCAAAGGTTATACAACATTTATCATGACATGCCTTTGGAGATCTGGCCCACTGAGACTATTACTATGGTATATTATGTTATGTCCCAGCATTCAGAGATTTCCCTTCTCCTGTTAGAAAGGAAGTCTTCGTCCTTAAGAAGTTTGTTTGAGGATGCAAAAGGAGTGGAGGAGAACATTTGTGCTTCCAAGAGGATTCAAGATTGAGATTGTTTTGAAAATATGCATGCACATGAACAAGGGAACTATCAGTACATTTCCTATTTTTAACAAGAAGGTAATGAGTATGAAGCAGATTTGGGACAGCAGTAAGAGTGCAAGCTTATTTCAGATTCGGATCTGAGTTCTTCAACATTTGCAGAGTATTCTAGAGATAGGTATGCATGTGAATTTTATGATCAATTTGCAAACCATGTTCGTCATGTGGTGACCGATGATTGCATAGGAAACTACATGTTTCTAGATGATCATAATCCTTGTCATTTAAACACTTCTCTATCATCATCTTATGATCATGATTCTGAAGAGGGAAAAACTGTCATTTTTTATGATCACAAGATGCTCTCAAGAAAACCAGCAATTCATCAGTCTTCTAGCAAAGAGGTTGTCCTAGATGTGCAGGTGTTTTCTGTAGATCAGTACGTTCCTGATATTGGTTTCAAATATCTGGTGGTAGCCTTCATGGAATCATACATTTCAGAGGACTTGAAAACTTCAGATTTCCTTAGCTCGCCAATGCTTCCGGGTGAGTATGGTTTCCTTAACGAGTTTTTATCACTGTTATTATATTTCAGATACCATCTATTGATCGGTGGTATGGACAAGATCTTTTCAGTTTTGAAGTTGCTTGAATGATTTTTATTGAAGTCATCCTTTACTTAACCAATTACAGAGTTGATTAGAGTAGGGTAGTGCAGTAAATAAGCTCTTTTCCCGAGCATTACTTTTTTTCCAGTTTTCAGCAGAAGTAGCAGTCAGTGTGATAGAATAATGGCAGTTTTTGAAGGTGTACAGAGATCAGTTACACAGGGTTGACTGTTGAATCCATATCCCAATGGACAAGGCAACTAGAACTACTAGGTTCTTGGAGCCTCGCAGGGAGGTCTCCATCCCATCTGGGGCCAGATTTTAGCTCTCAAATTTACTAGTATATTTAGAGAGCATCTTTAACATATTTATTCTTAAATTGTCAAACCCCTTTGAGTGTTTTCCTTTGTCATGATCCTCGTATCTTTCATCCAGCCTTGATGAACCTGATTTGATCAGTTTTTCCTAGAAATCCTTTGGATTTTCCCTCTTGACCTGCAATGCAACAATGAAAATAAATTATTGGTAAGCCCTAGCCTATGTTTTAGATCTTCAAATATAAAAAATATATATTATATATA
This sequence comes from Picea engelmannii, assembly GCA_009831015.1. NCBI lineage: Eukaryota > Viridiplantae > Streptophyta > Pinopsida > Pinales > Pinaceae > Picea > Picea engelmannii. Next base: position 269,415 of record ML792021.1, read on the forward strand.
TATATTATTTTAATCTCATCAAAAATGTGTGCTTTAAAGTGGCTTAACCTTAGGTCACACTATATAGTATCCTAAGTCTAAACCTAGTGTTCTAATCCTAAGCTAGCCAATACCAAATATATGCCAAGCTACAAGTCTACATATCAAAGCGCATTCAACACAAGTCAAAGCACAAGTCAACATACAGGCCCAAACCACAAGTCAAGCCACATGTCAACACACAAGCCCAAGACACAAGCCAAACCATGAGTCAAGCCACAAGTCACCTCACCAACACGCAAGTTGCTTGATGCTCAGAGAAGTTAAAAGTGCATGATTTGCAAAGGATGCATGCGCAGGTGCCCTATGAGAAAGGATCGATATAAACGCTAAGTCGTCTCGCTATTGACATGCATAAAAGAATTTTCCTTCATTTCAACAAATACATCTGAGCTAAAAGCCACGAGCAAGAAACCCTTATGACAGGTGTCGAGTGATTGTGCAGGTGTCAGGGAAAGAGGTGCACGGTTTATTAGTTATATCCTGCAAAAAATCAACGTGATTGTGCCCAGGAATATCGGTGGTTTTGATCGATTATTGCTCTGATTGATCCATAGCTTGGTAAGTATTTGTTGTCTAAAGAAACAGGGAGGAATATTAAATTTCTATTTGCAGAAAAATGCCAAGAGATTGGACAGATCTATATTTTGAGAAAGGAACTTCTGAGCATTAATGCTAAATAAGACAGCATCATAAGTTCAGAAGTTAAAAAATATCTTTTCCATATTTTCAGCAGCTAAGGTTGCTCTGTTCGAGTCGTGTTCATTGTCGAAAGTGCAGAGATGTATAAAGTAAAATATAGCCTCCCAGATCATATCCAGTTGCTGACAAGCCATCGGTGAAGGCTCCCAGATGTCATTGGAAGTTCTAGAAGAACCTTATCATCATCCAACAGCTACTAAATCTATCGAAGACCTAAATTAAGGATAAGATACCTATCCCTTGAAAATAGGATCTCAATTTTATCTTTTGTAATCAAATCAGATTTCTTTTGACAAGTGTTCATTAGATCTAGTTATAGAGGATCTCATTTAGTTTGTAAAAGGATATTTAAGCCCATCGAATTACAAGGTAAAGATGGGGGAATTCAGTTTCTGAATGCCCGAGAGGGTTCAATAGAGATCAGGAATGCAGGACTAAGACTCTCTTTTATTATTGTAAAGAAGGAACTATTTCACTTTTCACTCAATGCTACAACCCTTTTGATTAGCAGACTTTCTCCTCTACTCTCATTCTTCCTTTTCTTACTTTAAAAAACATGTTATCTTTGCGATGCATCAAATATATCTTGTTATGTTGATAAGGCAGTGAATATTTCACTGATTTCTTTTCCATTGCAAGACTTGTTTTTGAGTACCTTATTCTCTATTTCTGAATGACATTTAGGATCAGGAATCTTCCTATGTGAGTGAACAGATTGGAAACTTGCATATTTCTTTCTTCTTATGGTTTTATCTTCTTTATTAAATTGACTACCATTGACTAAGTAAGTGTGGTCGAAACTTATTTACAATCATATATTGATTTTCTCTTTCTTCATTTACTGTTGAAACCTTCAACCTTTTCAAAAACCAATATACATTTATCCATAAAAACTATGGCAATAATTTGATGATGCCCTACCTTGCCCTTAGTAGTCAAGTGAAACTTTAGGGACTAACACATGGGAAGAGTATGTATGTGTGGTGGCAAGAGGTAGCGCAACCTCAATGGGACCCAAGGGTTGGAATCCCAACCCCACCCGAAATGGGCTATGGAAGGTGGAGCTATGGAGAGCCCTATTGTAACTGTGTTGAACATAGGGGAGACTTTCATCTGATGTACGTGGATGCTTGGAGTTGTACATGCACGGGATGTGCACAATCATCCGATTGACGACCTATGTTTGGTCATCTATTTGGGGGTGGAAAGCAGTGGATTTAGTGAGCTTGGTGTCCAACAGTGACCAAAGACTCGACCAAAATGTGCTCAGGAACCTATTGTCCTGGTCGGAGATGATGGTCTCTGGTATCCCAAAATGGACCCATACTCGTTTGAAGAAGATCTTGGCAGTATCTGTCATTGTGATATTCTTCTTGCAGGTTGTGAGGATGTCCATCTTCGAAAACTGATCAACGACCAGAAATACACAATCATTTCCTTGCTTAGTGGACGAAAGGCCAGACATGTAATCCATTTAGATGGATTCCCAAGGCTTCTCGGGAGTAGGAAGAGGGGTGTATAAGCCTTGATTATTGATGGTTGGCTTGGAAATGGCACAAGAAGTGCAAGATCTGATATACTTTCTAACGTCATGTCGAATTTTTGGCCAATAAAAATGTTTCGATAGAATGACCACAGTTTTCTCCATGCCAAAATGTCTTTCCATCCGACTATAGTGGGATTCCCAAATCAGCTTTGCACGCTCGCTTGTAGGAACACAAAGATAGCCCAGATGGCATAATAGCCCGTCTTGAATGTAATCAGTGACAATCGCGCATGTACCCAAGAGCTGATAGGTGGTGGCGAAGTATGGATCTGGTTGATAATGTTGGTGCCACTCAAATGCCTCATGTCCACAGGAATGGAGAATAGTGGTGAGTGCATCCATGGGAGGTCGATTAGGGTAGTTAGTGACATGATTTGAGCTCCATGTATTATACTTGATGTTGAGATGGAACTGCTGCAGGTAGGTGGACCACTTTTTATGGTGATTGTTCTGCAATTTCCCCTATGTATGTATGAACTGCATAGGCTTGTGATCAGTGTGGATGATCATCTCCTTTCCCAGAATGTAATGTTTCCATTGACTACAGGCTTGGAAAATGGAATACATTTCTTTGTCATAGGTGGGGTATTTTTGGACAGTATTGGAGAGTGTCTCACTATGGTATGCCATCGGATGACCGTGTTGAGTGAGAATTGCACCTACAGCATAGTCAGATGCATCAGTCTCAATATCGAATGGTTGTTGTAGATAAGACAAGGAGAGTATTGGAGTTAAGCACAAGCAATGATTCAGATCATCAAATGCTCGTTTTTGTTCCTTCCCCCACATGAACATTTCCCTGCCACCACCCTTGGTCACTTGGCTAAGGGCCCATGAAATATGGGAGAATCCCAACACGAACCGTCGGTAGAAGTTGGCCAGTCCCAAGAAGCTCTGAAGCTCAATGAATGTGTTCAGGGCTGGCCAGTCACGGATGACTTGGATCTTAGCTGGATCAACATGTACCCCATGCTCATCAAAAATTTATCCCAAGTATTGGACCTTGTTCATGCCAAAGGATAATTATTCCAAGTTGGCATATAGCTTTTGCTGCCGTAGAGTGCTCAAAACCTGTTGAATATGTGGCATGTGCTCCTCCCAAGTTCTGTTGAAGATGAGGATTTCATCCAAATATACCACCACAAAAGAGTTGGTGAAGGGTGTCAATACATCATCCATCAATCTCATGAAAGTGGTTGGTGCATTTGTTAAGCCAAAGGGCATGACCAGCCATTCGAAGAGACCTTATTTGGATTTGAAGGTTGTCTTCCATACATCAGTTGGTTCGATGGGAACCTGGTGGTAGCCAAACTTTAGGTCAATATTGTTGAAGAACTTTTCCCCCTTGAGTTGGTCAAGAAGATCATCAATCTTGGGAATTGGGTACCAGTTCTTGACTGTGATTTTTTTTAATGCTATGTAATCAATGAAGATTCGCCAAGTCCCATCCTTCTTTTGCACCAATACAATCGGGCTTTCACAAGGGGAGGAGTTGGGTCTGATGTGCCCATTTTGAAGAATCTCTTGGATATGATGCTTTATTTCATCATTTTCCATCAGCAAGTGATGATAGATTGGTCCATTGGGAAGATTTTCATCGAGGGTCAGATCAATTGGATGCTTGACTTGACAATGCATTGGTACCCTGGTGGGTGAGGATAAGATGTCTATGTACTCTTCCACATTCACGTCCACTTGCTTCCACCGCAAAGAGAGGCTCTGTGTATAGGCCACGGATGTGGAAATGACCTTCTAATTATTGTGAGCATGGATCATAAAGAAGACAAACTTCCCAGTCTGTGAAATGAACTTACTACATTGCTTAGTAGAGATTAAAGAAATAGAGGTAGGCGGTGCTACCTCTGGTATTTTGTACAATTGTATACCCAAATTAATAATAACACTGTGAGTTCTAGACTCATACATAGCATGATGCTTCAACAAATATGGTTTTCCTAAAAGAACATCATAAACTTCAAGGGGAGCAATATCACACAATACCTCGTCTTTAAAAGGCTTGATGTCGTACAGCAGGTGAAATTGTTGGTTGACACGGAGATCTCTTCCTTGGCGAAGCCAGCTGGTGGTGTAGGGTTGGGGGTGTGGTGTCGTCGACAGGTCCAATCGCTTGATGACCTCTGCTAAGATCAGGTTCTTCTGCCTACCACTATCGATAATGAAATGAAGTGAAGCCCCCTTTACCCACATATGTGAGTGAAAAAGGAATTTCCCTTCCTCTGGTTCTTCTGGCTCGCTTGCCTGGACTTTGGTGGTAGCGATAGTGGCACTGGGTTTAGCATCGATAATCTGCTTCCCTCCTTATGGATTTGATTTGGAGTCAGAATCGGCCTCGGAATCAGATGCCTTCATCTTAGCCACAAGTGACTGCTTGGACCAGCATTCTTGAGTGTTTTTCCAAGGGATTTTATGGTATTCACACCATTTTCTCGTGTCCTTCTTTGTCTTTCCATTTTCCTTCTTGTGTTGTAACTTGGACTGGTTGTCATGAGAGTGGCCATATTTTCTCTATCCCTTGCCATGTGGGTTGGGGTCTCCTTTTCCCTGCTTTGGTTGTGAGGAGTTTGCAAATCCAAACTCTCGCCTCTTCTACTTAAATTTATGCTCAATCTTGACAGCATATCTATAAGTCATACCCAATGAGGCGATGTCCAGAAACTCCATTTCTGTTTGAATGTATTTATGAAAACATCTGCAATATTTGAGCACCAGATGTCACTCAGAGTATTTGATACCCAATTTGGTGCGTAGGGTATGGAAATTATTTGTGAAATATGGTACTGTCTAGTCCCTTTCTTGACGCAGGGTGGTCCATCGGGTGTATTGGTCCTCGTAGCTTCCAGCGGGGTAGTAATGTTCTTTAATGGCATCTCGCAAGGAATCCCATGTGGGGAAAACCACAAATATTGTTGATTCCTCTATGGCCCTTTTCTCAAAGTAAGTATCCCACCAGTCCTTAACATGGGGGATGGCCTTAAGGAGTGAAAAAGTAATATTTTCCCTATCGGAAAAATTGTGGACCAAAAAATACCCTTCGAGTAGATTCAACCATTTATCTATAGCATCCGCATCTATCAGTCCTTCAAATAATGGAATATCAAATTTACCTGTACCTTGAAGGGGGTTGCATGGTCGCTTTATGAAGATGCTTCTCCTGTGGGCAGTCGTCGAAGGATCTGTGCAAACTTGTCCATCATTTTGTTCCTTTGTCGTGCGAGGGATTCCTCGAGAAATATTTTAAAAGGATCTCTTACTCCATAATATTTATTTTCATCCCCCATGGTTTTTTTTCGGGCTCGTCACGGCCGATCTTGCAACAACTCAATTGGTTTGAGTTCCAACTTCTTGTACCCATATCTTGTCGGGGACATGCACGAAGAAAAATAAATGAAGAGAAGACCGCTATGATACCACTAACCTGGATTTAGGAGCGGAATGAACTGATTAACAGACTGAATACAATAAACACAGAGATATGAAGAACAACACAGATATCTAGTGAACAATATATTCTATTGAATAAACTAAATAGGTTGAAACTGTAAAACTATTGAACTGAAACACTTGCTCGAATGGTGGTATCTATATCTAAGAAGAGATGTGTCTATTACATGCATCTGTCTAAGTAGAATGATTACAATGAGGCTCTAGAGGCCTTTTTTATATTACTCATGAATGCCAAAACCATGGACATCCAAAAACCTAACCCTAGGAGATGAAACGCCAAAATTTATGTGGATCCCTATGGGTAAGTTGGTACCTCAACTTCCTGGGGTCATAACTTTTGCATACGACCTACGTTTTAGGCGTGTGATAGCTCGTTGGAAAGGTATTTCAGAGAGATACACATTACGTTGTGAAAATCTAACTCTGTCTACAGTTTGACTGTGGTGAGACAAATAAAAAATGTTTAGGGCCCCAAAACGGCCCTGGAAGTACAACAAGATGTGTTCACATGAAAACATACAAAATAAGCCAGTTGGATTAGATGGGAGGCCACCAATATCCACCTGGAAGATGTGTAGGGCTTCATACAACCCCAGAAATATAGAGCCCACAATTACAAAGAAGTAAAGAAGAACGTGATGAACTAAAAACGTTCAAGAGGGGCTAGTTGGAATAGGTGTTCAAGAGGGGCTAGTTGGAATAGGTGGGTGGCCACCAATATCCACCTGGATCAAACATGTTGTTGTGAAGTCAAGTTGTGTTTGGTAATGCAATGATACATTTCAATGATCCAAAAGTTTGAACACCTAGGTTGATGGATTCTAGTATCGACAAAGGTGCATAAGGGTTTGTACACATGTGTGATGCAAAGCGGCATTGTGATGTGTAAAGGGTGATATAAGTGAGTTTTCAAAACTTGTTGATATTTTTCCACATCTAATAGCATAATAACATGCTAACGTAGCATGAAAAATTGTCTTATGTAGTTGTTTGGTTTTGCACCCATTCCTCAATGGAAAGAATGGTGATATGGAATATGGAAGGGTGATATGAAGGAATAATGATGGGTAGAAGCATGATCTACAACCATTTCTCAGTTTACCATACTTGTTCCTTATCACTGGAAATCTCTTGGTAAAGTTGCATGGCAATGTGGAAAGTTTGACTATGTTTTCCTTATAAGTGCATTTGTCGTTGAGTTGCCAACTTCACTATTTAAAATTATTTTTGAATGTGATGATATTAGTAACATAAATTACCCATATTAAATATCATATAACAAATAACAGGTTTTCACAAAGATTTTTGTATTTCAATGATGCAACACTCTTAGCAAAGGCCAAACATTAGCCTCCAAAGGGCCTTTTCCACATATTTTGGGGTCTCACTTAATTGAGTTTGGGAATTCCAAAATAGGGTGCCTAGATGTTTTTGGGGCCTACAAATTCTAGCATGCCATTAGGAGAAAAATTGCATAAATGTTTTATAGAACACCACTTGTCCACCCATAAATGACAAGACCATCTAATCAAGCATGGAATCACCCAATTTAACAAGAATCACACAATAATATTTGATCAATAAGGATGAACACAATTTCATTTGTTGAAAGTGTCATTGCTAATGTAGGTTTGTTTTCTTATTTTTCCTAAAATCCTTTGGTTTTTTTTTAATGTTAATGGAATTGTGTTTTATGTTTAATCAAAGAATTTTATGTGTTATAAAAACCAAAACCCTCAGATCTAAGAGGTGAAAATGGAAAACCAAGACCTTCAATATCCTAACCCTCCTCAAGATTGGAATGTCGAGATACTAGAGGAAATCACACAACTTTGAGATCCCTAAGTGATATTATGTTTATAAAGGGGGACCATTTCTATCACTCACTTGGAAAAACACTTGACTCTATCATTGGCATGATTGTCAATTCCTCGATATATTTATACAATATTTCTTCTTATAGGAAGGTGAAAAAATAAATATGAAGAAAAGATTAATTATTGAGATGTGAAAAAATAAAAATTAAAAATTAAAGACATGATGTTTCACCTCTTATAAAACCATGGCACATACTTGATTCTTGATACTAACAAGCTTCATATTTCATTATTCATTTTTTTCACGCAAATGTAATTTTATTAATGAGGGAAAAGTTGCATTGGAGTGAAAGTAAATCTTTCTCGATGTTTTGAACCCTAAAGCAGGTTCATCTTCAGGAGAACTAAGATAGCTCATGACTTCTCCTCACTCTGTCATTGATGTTATTAATATGAAATAACTCAAGAGCTAAACAATTCAATAATTAGGGTCGGCTTAAGTTATATATTGAATAGTTCTGAGGAAGCTAAGTTGGTTTTTATATGGTGTACAACATGTTTCCGAGCTTCTTTTAATTTTATCCCATCATCACGGTTGCTATTGTTATCAAATTTTTCAATCTCCAGTTCCTCTCGTATTTTTATTTTGTAGTGATGAGGAATCTTAGCTAAAACCATTGATTTCTCCATACATATGTGGTGACTAGAGGCGTGGGAGTGTTCGGCAATGGCAAATTGATTGATCCTTCCATTTTTTATATCTGCGTTGTGCTCTTTTAAACTGGATTTTATTGATCGCCCCATTTCTCCAATGTATACTTTGCCACAGGAGAAAGGTATTGCATATACACCTTTATGAATTTTTGATTCAGTAGGGTCCTTAGTAGAGTCTAACATATTTACTATGCAATTTGGAGGAGAGAAAGACACTCTTATGCTTATTCTTCCTAGGATCTTGGAAATTTTGTCAGTAGTGCCTCGGATGTATGGGATATTAGCTCTTGTATTCTCTTCTTCTGATCCTTGTTCTCTATTCCTTATTCTTCAAGCCTTCTTGATTGTTTTATAAATTTATTTCCCTTTGTAGACATTAATTTTAAGGACCTTTGTAAGGTGACTAATCTCTTGATCTAAATGGTCCCCATCTGATACTCTCATAGCTCGAGTGGATAAGGTTTTGATGATACTGCTCTTTTTTGTAGGGTGGTTATGTGACTCAGCATGTAGGTATCTATCTATGTGGGTTTCTTTTCTGTATACTCGGTGTCCTAAGGATCCGTCTTGTTTTTTTGTGGTAAGTACATCTAGGAAGGGGAGGCACATATTTCTTCTTTTTCCACAGTAAATTTTATTCTCCCGGACTGATTGTCGAGATGTTTCATGAACTCCTCCAATTTTGTTTCTCCATGTGGCCAATTACTATAGATGTCATCTACAAATATTAGCCACCATTTGGGTTTGTCAAGTCTAGTGCCTTCCTTTTAAAATGTTCCATGAAGATATTTTCCACAATTGGTGAAAGAGGCGATCCCATCGCAACTCCTTATGTTTTCTCATATATATCTCCATGGAAACCCTGCTAACAAAATGCTCAAATTTTCAACACTACAATTTGTGTAGGAATTTCATGCACTAGTAGTAGGAAGCGATGTTTCTAGTAACAAAATGCACAAATTATCAAAACAACCTTTTATGTAGGAATTTCTTGGATTGGAAGAAAGGATTAGGGTTTTTAGGATCTTTAGGAAAAGGGATTGTCAATTTATGTAGCTCTCTGTTATACATTCAAGGTCCAATCGTAGTACTCGACCCAATTTCTTACGGAACCAACTGAGGAGGCTTAATCATACCCTTATCCATACTACCCAATTACCCAAGTACTAGAGACTAATCTTCCCAAGTGTTTTTCTCAGTACCACTATAATAGCAACATTGTCAATCATTTTATCTAAATATTATTTCAAGTAACCTATGAGACTTCCAATATACCCTAAGGTACGTGGAAGTGAAATTCCATATACAAGTGTTGTATAATGTGGTACTACTCTAAGGGGTACCAACAGGGGATACAAGAGTGTATAACTAGGTGAAATATTTTGTATATCATGAATGTATTATTCCCCTACTATATATTTTCATGTTGAGCAACAGATCATTTTGTTATTTATAGGCATTCAAACATGTCTCTCACTTGACAAAAAATATCTAACATATGTGCTCAACAAAGTGCTTTGATACCACTTGTGGTGTTATTTATTATGAAATTGAAAGATGTAAATAAAAAATAATATATTTTACCCACATTTACTATATAAATGACATATTACAACCACAATAGCCAAATAAAGAACCAAAATACAACAAAATGTTATACATTTATTGTTGGAAGCAATGTTCACTTACCTCTTTAAGGGAGAAGCCTCCAATTAAGAAGATATGTGATTACAATAAACTTCACAAGAAATCTAATTGCATTTCTTCTACTTCTTTATATAGTTCTATCTACCTCCTAGGAACATTCTAGAGAAGGAACTTTCTAGTAGGTGGAACCTTCTAGTAATCCCTCTTACAAAACAATTTGACACTACTACATGGACCTTATTTACTAGAGATGAACTTCATAGATAGAAACCTATCTAAATACTTATGGGTTTAGGGTAGGACCCTAACATGACCTCCCCCTTAAAAAATAATCATTGTCCTCAAGGTTGAAGATGGGAAAATTGTTGAAGAATCTCTATTGCTTCCCATGTGGCATACTTGGGAAGTGTATCCTTCCACTATATTGGAGCCTCTTGGATAGTGCACTAGTAGAGACAATGTTATCTATTTTCAAGGACATCCTTAGGATGCAACTAAATGTAACCTTTGTCATCCTTTTCTAGAAGGATGGTTTGAATATGGAAATTAGATTCAACCACTTTCTTTAAGAATGATACCTGAAAGATTGGATGAATTTTAGAGTTGCTTGAGAGTTTCAATTTGTGATGCATTTTCCTAATACACTTAAGGACCTTATAGGGCCCATAAAACTTTGGAGTAATATTTTGTGGTGGTTGTCTTTAAGAGAGGTATGTTTATAAGGATAAATATGCAGGAACACCTAATCCCCTTTTTTTAAATGGTGTTTGAAATACTTTATTCTTCATTCAATTATGATCCATGAACATATTATCTTTGAGAGTGTGGAGAATTTCATTTTGATTTTTGGGGGTTTTATTGACCTCTTGCACCTTAGAGATTCTGGGTAAGTAGGATAGTATTGATGGGGGATTTTGGCCATAGACATACTCAAAGGGAATCAATTGAGTTTCACCATGATAAGTGGTATTGTACCACCTTTTATGATAGGGGTAACAATTGAACTCATTGGGATTATTATTTTAAATTAAATAATATCAAATATGCTTCCAAACACATATTAACATCTTCAATCTAATAATCAGTCTATGGGTGATACACGGTACTAAGATGTAATTGAGTGCCCTGGAATTGAAATAATTCTTTCCATATATTCCTATTGAAAGTGGGGTCATGGTCTATCACAACAGATTGCAATATACGATGGAGTTTAAAGATATTATCCATGAAGAATTGAGTGACCATGGAGTCTTTAAAGGGGTGTTGTAGAGAACAAAAATGAGCATATTAGGAAAGGAAACCAACCACAACCAAATGATGGATTTATTGCCAAATTTGGGTAACCCTGCAATGAAGTCCATAGAAATGTCAATCCATACAGTTGTTGGAATGGGTAAAGGTTTTAGTTCACTAGTATTTTTCACTATTTATCCCTTGTGTTCTTGGAAAAGATCACATTATACCACAAAAGTATAGATGTCCTCATTCATGCCTTTCTAAAAAAATAAATTTTTGATCCCTTCATATGTTTTATGAAAGATATAATTACCTACTATTGGAGAGGCATGGAGTTCAAATAACACTATTGATTTAAATTTAGACTTCTTGTTCAAATATAAACACCCTTTATAGAGAATCTCTTCATTGTTCTAGGTGTATCTTTCATATTGTTGGATCAGGTAAGTGATCGTAGGATATGTGAACCATTCTTTGCAAACATCATTCAACCACTCTACTACAATGAAGGAGAGTGAAAAGAGGGACCCTTCCTCTTCATAACTTAGAGAGATAGAATAAGCTACCACAATATCCTTGTACTTGTTATAAATTATCTCATAATCATATCCCAACATTTTGGTGACCCATTTCTATTTCTTGGGGAATGAAATCCTTTTTTCTAGGAGGTATTTCATGATGATCTATTTTAATATGGAAACATTTCCCAAGAAGTTATGGATGTTAGATATCCACAGCATGAAATATAGCCATCATTTTTTTTCATAAGTGAACTTTACCAAGTGCCTCTCACATATTTATTTGTTGGTAAAGGACAATGGTCTTCCCTCCTACATGAGTATGGCTCCAATTCCTTTACCAAAGGTGTCATGTTCCAAAACAAAGGTCTTAGTGAAGTCTAGTAGAGATATTAATGGGGTTGTACAAATAGCATTCTCCAAATCATAGAAGGTGTGATTTGTGGTGTCATTCCATCTAAAAGATTTTTTTTAAAGCAAGGTACTGAGGGGAGATGCAATACTACCATAGTTATTAATGAATTTCTACATTAAGTAGTGAGACCAAGAAAACCTCATAAATTTTTAAGAGCTTTGGGACATGGCCAATCCTTCATTGATTCAATTTTCTTTGGGTCCACACATACACCATCATGACTAACAATATGACCCAAATATTCCTCTTCAGATACACCAAAGGAACATTTTTCCCTCTTGGGAAAGAGTTGATGATTAAAAAGAAAATGTAAGACCTAATACACATTTGTAACATGGGCTTTCCAAGTTTCACTATATATCAATATGTCACCAAAAACGATGAGCACAAAATGACAGACAAAGGTTTGAAATATGTTGTTCATGGGACTCTGGAAGGTGGAATATGCATTGCAAAGGCCAAGGGGAATCATCAAGAACTTGTAATGAACTTCATGAAGACAAGTTTCCCATTTCCATCATTTACTTGACCTTTTGTATGATATCCATGGGGTATAGAGGCCCTGAGGTATAGCTTCATCTTCATCATCTGAAATGTCCTCCAAAATGGACATAAATAAATAAATAAAATCCTTACATTTATGCATAAGAAAATATTTCTCATCACAATTGTAATAGAGACCTTTAATTTGGTGCTCCGCAATTTTATCATAGGTTAAGTTGTGGATCCTAAGTAGTGGATAGGACAAATTTGAATTGGTAGGAGAAATAGTGAGACAAGGATGTGGAATAAATAATGTTTTGTTTTTTTTTGGTGGGGGGTGGGGGGAATTTATAGCCACCTTTTGGGATTCCCTGTCTCTTTGAAAGGATTCCAACCAAGAATTAGGATGATCCATTAATAATTTGGCATGTATCTCTTCCTTTATACCACTAATAAAGAATTCCTTGAAGAAGGAATATAACATGCCTTCCATGCAAATAACGATTTGCTCAAAAGATGAGATGAAATATTCAAATATACAATATTGTTTAAGCTTGGTTAAGTGGCCCAAATAATGATTATTTGTTTCAAATAGTTCATAGAGGTATAATACAAATTGTGTCCAAGAAATGTAACCCTAGTAGGAGTTATTATTTCATTTCCAATATTTCCATCATTCAGGATCTAAATATAATACACCCACACAAAGTTTCATTAAGTCATTGACGATACCAAGAAGGGGAAAACAATGCTCCATCTAAGTGACCTAACCTATGGGGTTGGAACCATCAAATTTGATGAGATCCACTTTAGGGAGTCTAATCCATGTTTTAGTCATAGGTTCATAGAAAAATGGTTTATATTGAGGCCCGATGGGATTGGATGATTTATCTACCTTCAGTTGGGATGGTTGATCCTGGTATTGATAACCCTTGAATTGATTCCACATTTCCATGAGTTGGGAAAACTAGCATAGGAATGAGTCTAGTTTAGCGAGATTGTTGATAATGAAAGAAAAGGATTTATCATAAGAGGATTGGTTGCGATCTATTTTGTGGTGAAACTTGTTACACTGAATTTCCAAAGAGGAGACTCGTGTGGCTAGTTCAATTCCTCTAATAGCCATACATATGGGGTTCCATAAGAAAAAGGTTATTAGAGAGTGGTGCCAAGGTGATTAAAACTATGATATTGATTTGTTGATATAGTTTCATGGTAGTGGGCCAATCGGGTCCACTGAAAATTCTTATTGGGGAGTGGTACCATGACTATCGGTGCAACACAAGGATTATATTGAGATGGGTCTCAAATAAGGGTGCAGTTAGGACCCATACCTTTCTTTTAACCTTATGGAGTTATACTCCTACCTAAGTAATATCGTGATAACAAATTAATGCTCAAATTTTCAATACTACAATTTATGTAGAAATTTAATGCACTAGTAGTAGGAAGCAAGGTTTCTAGTAACAAAATGCACAAATTATCAAAACAACGTTTTATGTAGGAATTTCTTGGATTGGAAGCAAGGATTAGGGTTTATAGGATCTTTAGGAAAAGGGGGTGTCAATTTCTGTAGCTCTCTATTATACACTCAAGGTCCAATAGTATTACTCGACCCAATTTCTTAGGGAACCAACTAAGGAGGATTAATCATACCCTTAGCCATACTACCCAATTACACAAGTACTAGAGACTAATCTTCCCAAGTGTTGTTCTCAATACCACTATAATAGAAACATTGTCAATCATTTTAACTAAATATGATTTCAAGTAACCTAGGGGACTTCCAATATACCCTAAGGTACGTGGAAGTGAAATTCCATATACAAGTGTTGTCTAATGTGGTACTACTCTAAGGGGTACCAATAGGGGATACAAGAGTGTCTAACTAGGTGAAATATTTTGTATATCATGAATATATCATTCCCCTACTATATATTTACATGTTTAACAATAGATCATTTTGTTATTTATAGGCGTTCAAACATGTCTCCCACTTGAAAACAATCTCTATCATATGTGCTCAACAAAGTTCCATGATACCACTTGTGGTGTTATTTATTACGAAATTGAAATATGTAGAGCAAAAATAATATATTTTACCCATATTTACTGTATAAATGACATATTGCAACCACAATAGCCAAATAAAGAACCATAATACAACAAAATGTTATACCTTTATTGATGGAAGCAATGTTCACTTGCCTCTTCAAGGGGGTAACCTCCAATTGAGAAAATATCTTATCAAAATAAACTTCACAAGACATATCATTACATTGCTTCTACTTTATATAGTTATATCTATCTCCTAGGAACATTCTAGAGAAGGAACTTTCTAGTAGGCGAAACCTTCTAGTAATATTTATTACAATTATTTCTTTCAAACTACTACATGGAAATTATTTACTAGATATGGCCTCCATACATAAAAATGTATATAACTACTTAGGGGGTTAGGTTAGGACCCTAACATAGACCCTTGAACATCCATAGTATATATCCACTATTGATTCTTCAATTAACAATCCATCCACTTTCATAGCCTTGAACCAATATTCAATTGGAGGGATTAAAATCCTATGGAAATCATTAAACCAATAAAGCAAATCTAACAAACAAAGATAAATTTATGTTGTAAAATACTAGGGTGGGGAAACATCCATGGAAGCATGATGTTAGTTTGTTTCGGTCAAACTAAAATCCTAGCCTCCGCACCCTAATACACCTCGCGCATCATCAGAGAGGCTCTCAAAATTGAAAAACACCCAAATAATTTTAATCGAGAGGATGGCTATAAAATTAGTCATTCTTCGAAGACTATTACTCATTGTCTAGTACATTCAAACTAATTCCAATTTGTGGCTCTAATCTTCTCCTCCTCCCTTCCTTACCATTTAATATTCCCTTCCTTTGTTTTTTCCCCTCTCTGTATCCCAATTTTTAATCCTTTCTGATTATTTATTAATTATTCAATTTAACTTATTTTAATTTACCTTTATTTCATCTTCTTTTCATCATTATTCTTTCAATTTAATCAAACATCATTTTAAATAGTATTATTCTTTTCAATTTAATATTTCACTAACTTAATTTTGGTACATTGATAACGAATTAATTCTTCCTTGACCTTTCGTTTTATCTTTTTCCTCTCTTACTCCTTACCTCAATGGATACATCATTAATTAACCCCCCCTCCACTTTTGGATTTATCCTTGCTTCCATTCATCTTTCCAACGATTACATGATTCTCTTTCCTTATTTATTTATTTTCATCTCTCAACACTATTTACCATTCTTTAGCTTCATTTGTCCCTGATGATGGGTGGAGTGTCCACTCGAAACATTGGACATTTCAAAACATTAGACATGGTTTAATCCAGAAAGCTCAACCGCAATATCTAAATTAGATCAGCTAGAGGAAACTCATGTTCAAAATGCCTATGGGATCCATACAACTCACAAGCATATTGAAAGTACACTACAATTAAGCCTCCTTCACCTCTATTTTATAGGTTAGAGGGATAGGAGATCATATCCCATAATATATGTGGGATAAACTTAGTGTATAAATTGTTGATTTAATGAAGAATAATATTCCCAATAGTCTAATAATGCCTCATTGTGTCTACAAAATTCCTTATCATAGTGATAGGAAGTACAACAATAAATGTGGCCACTAGACAAACATTAAACACATTTTTTCTTTCCCCCTTAATGTTTAATAGAGGGGTAAAAAACATTTGGAGGAAGATGTCTCTATGATTAACATTTCCCCTTGATGAAAACTTCCCACATCCCCAATAAATTGTGAAGATGGAGAAATTTTAACTCTATTGTGGACTTGGTGAATATATCAATAGCTTGTTGTTCAATGAGAAAATGCTCCAGATTAATAACACCATAGACAACCAGGTATTGAATGTAATGGGTATTAAAGTAAATATATTTGGTTTTGAAGTGATACATTAGATTGTGTGCAAGATAAATAGAACTTTAATTGTATCATATCAACTTAGTAGTTGCATTTTGAACCATTCTAAGCTTAGCAAAGACATGTTGGATCCACACTACTTATTTAGATGCTTTCTTAGCTTCCCTATACTCTACTTCAAAAGAAGAAAGAGAGTTTTCTCAACTTATTACTAGACCAAGAAATTGGACCTTAACTAAGCTAAAATACACATCCTATAGTGGAGCATTTGTTAGTAGAATCTCCTACCCAATTAGAATTGGTATAACCAAGAAGTGATATAGAAACCTCGTGAGAATAGAAAACACCATAATTGAGAGTTATTTGAAGATATATAAGAATCATTTTAGCTAATTTCCAATGAAGTTCGTGAGGATTTTGCATGAATATCAAAACCATACTAACAACAAAGGAGAGATTAAGCCTACTATGAGTCAAATAAATTAAACTACCAGCAAGTTGACGATAGAGTGTGGCATTAATAAGAGGTGATTCCTAATCAACTATTTATTTGAATCCTAATCAAAATGGCGTTGGTGAAGGCTTACAATAATTCATGTGAAACCAAGAAATAAAATACAAAGTATACTTGGGCTGAGAAAGGAAGATTCCATTATCCATATGCTAGACCTAAAGACCCAAAAATTAATTTAAAACACATAAGTTCGTCATCTCAAAAGTATGCTTTAGATCATTGTTAAATTCTTGGATTAATAAAATCTTGTTTCTTGTAAGAATTATATCATCCACATAAAGAAGAAATATCGGGACATCATCTTTAAATAAACAAACATACATATTTGGATTAGATTGAAACTACTTGAAATCACTCTTCAAGAAATGGGTATCAATTATTGCATACTAATCTCTAGGTACCTATTTAATACAATACAAGAACTTATGCAACTTTCATACCAAACTTTAATTGTCATAAGTGATGACATTGGGTGGTTTTTGTATATAAATTACTGTTGTGGGGAAAATCTCCCTACAGACTAGCAAATAGAGTTCAGACTTTGCATGCAGATATGACCGAAGAAAAACTACTTTCTACCTTCATCCCTAGATTTAAATCCCCTTTTCTTAGTAAATGCATGGAAAGATCAACCTACCTCATTCCTGACGTTTAATGTCGATCCTCCATTGTACTTGATTACTTGTTCGCAATACTCCTTCCAAAGTTGACATGCATACAAGACAAGCAACAACTATGCATGCATCCTACTTATATACTAAAGGGTTAGAAATCCAAACATATACTAATCAAACTATAAAAAGTTCATGAATTGGGACGGGAAAAGAATTTTCTTTATTACTTTGAATGAGTCAACTTACAAAAGTTGAGACCGGCCACTACTCCACGAACTTGATCCTGGGCTCCTCTTCTACAATCCTCCAACTGCTTTGCTTTGTATCTCCTTTGGCATCAGGAAAGGCTAAAGGGTTGGAACAATGGGAATACGCAAATGGGTAGAGTTTCTTTGCTATATTTTTCCTCCTTCAAATGGGACCCCTACCCCTTCTTTTATAGGCTAGAAGGAGCTAGGTATTTGGACGAACCCTCGTCCATGCATGGCCAGGAGTTTCAGTTAACTCACCCATAGCTTTTGTGTTCCATCGACAACTTTCCTTTTTTCATGTTTTTGTCGTTCCACGTGGGCTATTTTGGGTCAGCCAACGTGTACACACGTGCAGTAATGGAGTAGGGCGCGTGGGCCTTTATAAAAGAGGATTTTCAAAGAGTTGTTCAGCAGTGCTTTGGCAAAGAAGGGATATGAGATGGCCTGATGCCAGGTACGAATGTGTGGTGTAGTTTAGGGTTATAACAGATGCCCCCTAATGTGTGAGGTCAGAAGAGCATCTGATGGTCGAAATACATTACCAATCTTTATTGATGTGTCAAACAATTGAGCCCAAGGATCAGGAACCAGGAGGCGTCGTCTACAAAATAACACATGTCTCACCGAGGCGGGCATACCCATGCTTAGGATAAAATAGAATCATGGCTACCAATCAAATACACTATATATCCATGTCATATAACTGTATAAAGAGTAGCCACGAGCAATACACAGCGAAGCTACATCTCGAAATCAAAAAGATATACGTACAAAGTATCCATCTTCTAGAAGTTGATACGGCCTGATGACTGGAGATAAGATCTTCAGAGCTCGAGAAACAACTTCAAAATCTTCAAAACTCGGGTAGGAGTGTAATATGAGTGTACGACTGCACTACCCAGAGGTCTTTGATGGCTCGTCGGTCATGGACTTGATAATCTTGATGATCAGACTGAAGGCTTCAGTGATTTCAAACAAGGACTTGATTGGATGTTCAGGATGGTCGGGTATGAGGACAAGAGACATATTGCAAAGGGGCCGACTCAGGCTTGGTGACAAACTTCCCTTGGATAATAGCACGACAAATGATGAGACTCGGGCAACATGGCAGTAATCATAAGTCTACGAAGCAGGAGGCAACACAAACTCTCCATATGTTTGGAAGGATAACCAAACGGTGGACACAACTCTATATAGCGAGAAAAAGCTTCCTAAGGTCGTACTACATCCCATAGTCTGATGAACAAATGGACAGATATGCTTTATCCAAGGGCGACTCATTATGCTGCCAATAAAGAAAATACTTTTCCCTTCCTCCTTTTGGGGTATATTTGATTTTTTTGTTCTTTTCAATAATTGTGGAAAAAGAATAAAGGAATATTACGTTACAAAGGAGGAATGAGTGTTGCAAAGATACAAGCTCAAGGCACAAGGACAAGACTGATGTTCTGATACTCAGGAAAAATCCTCCGAGGGCCAAAGGTGTTAAGACGCAGAAGCAAACTTTTACAAGGCTGGCGTATAAGGTATGCAAACGCGGTTAGTAAAACACACAATGGTAACGTCCTTCGATGTAAGTTTAACGAGCCCAGAGAAGGTAAGCTCGGTGGTTTTTCATATTTAGAGAGTCTGAAAAAACATAAAAGGAGACTCCATTGGGGTACCTTTTTCGAATATAGTCTAGTCGGCTCGAAAAAGGGGTAAACTAGCACTGATAAGACGTCGATTCAAACCATTTTAATGAGTGTGACAAGGACAAGATCACTCAGCTATTTTTTCATTTTTAAGGAGCCTGAAAAAAGCTTAACTATGGACTCCGTCAGGAATGTTCTTCTGGACCAATTTTAATGAGTGTGAAGGAATAAGGTCACTAGACAATCTTTTCAATTTTAGGGAGTCTGAAAAGAGCTTAACTATGGACTCCGTTGGGGTTCCTTCTTCGTAAGTTTAGTCCCTCAGGCCCGAAAAAGGGATAAAATTATACCTGAGAGTACTCTTCTATAGAGATGAAGTTCCATAGAGTATACCTTTGTTCGTATAGTTGACCGTCCGGACCGAAAAGGGGTAAACTACTGCTGGATAGACGTGACTTCAAATTTCAGTTTAAAGAGTGTGAAAGGCCACAACATTGCCCGCCAATCTTTTCATATTTAGAGGGTCTGAAAAGGGCTTAAAAGAAGACCCGTTATTTTTTGGGAGTCCTAAGGGTGAGGTCAAGAGCGAAGAAAAATCATGCAAATGAGGCTCAAACTCATATCCAGGAAAGACTATAAGGACTCCCGAGCCTACAGTGTTTTTAGAGACAGTATGAATGCCATAATGCAACCAGGATCTACCTAGGGCATCCATGTTCCAATAAGCTCTACCGCCAAATTGCGACACTTCTAAAGTAGAGATGATGGTTTCGTGTTACAATCTGATGGGATCGATCCTATGGCGAATGAAAAAGACAACAAGATAGAAAAATTAGGATAGAAACCTAACCTATATGCTCAAGTTGATCATCGGAAAAAATTTCATGGACCATCAAAATTTACTCAAAACTCAAAAAAAAATGTCCCAATACCCGATCAAATCCCTCCCATATAACTCCTGAATCACTCTAAATGGTTTTTGGTATAAAGAAAAAGATAAGGGAGGCCAAAAAGTCTATAAATAGAAGCTTGTAGCTCATTATCACCATTGCTGATTTGGAAATTGACTCTGGAGCCAAAAGACCCCCTTTGATAAAAACGGTGATTCCGGGAGCTACAGTGGACGAAACGAACTTCCGTCTGGACCAAGTAAGTACAAACTCCCCTATCTAGATATTCAATTCTTTATTTTTTCTTTTCATTTCATTTTTTGGGTGGGCATCGACCTTTAAAAGGTCAGCCCTAGGTCCACGCGGGCTGTCTCTGGATAGGCCACGTGTACACTCGGGCAGAGTAAAAACTGCTCGCGTGTACATGCGATTTTCACCTAGACAGCACGCGTGGACCTCCCTTTATAAACAAAAAGAAAAGAGCACTCACTCATCCTCCTGAACTTTGTTGTTTTGGCAGGATGTATGTCCACTGGAGGGAAAGGGAGCATGAAGAAGTTGGTGAGTTGGTTGCGGGAGATCCAAATGTCATGGCCGCGTTGATGCAATGTGGTTTGCTAAATTTCTTCCTGTATCCATTTATGCGGGTGCAACCGAGGCTACTGAATGCCTTGGTTGACTATTGGCACCCTAATGTAGAGGCTTTCATGCTAGAGGGGAAATCACTGGTGCCTACCACCGAAGATATCTACTTTTTGACTGGCCTCTCAAGGAGAGGGGAACCAGTCAATTTCAGGACGTTTCCATCAGGGCCGCATAATATAGCGGAACTGATAGCCCTGCACTGTGAGGCTAGGACAAACTGTTTGAGCTCCCAGGTGCCCATAAGTAAGATTACTAACCTATCACTGCAAGCGATATTATTGCTCGTTGGGCGGATTACCAGTTTAGTGGCCTTGCATCAGGCATCCCGTGCACAGATGAACTGTGCTATCCAGTGCTTGAATGCACAAATTTTTTACTGTAGTGTATGAAGAGGCAATTGACAGATTGTCGTCAGCGGACACAGAGGAACTTCGAGTTTGGGACTATTTTGTGTTCCTTCTTTTTCGAGAGAGTTCCGATCTTTAGTCCTTGGGAAGTGGTACGAGGACATCAGGCCTCTTTTCCTGTTGTATGTAACAGGGTGGTGGAAGGACCAATGAGTCCTTCAATGATGACTTTTTTGCATGGCTGACACGGCAGATCCCTGTGATCGAGGATTACCCATATGCAGGGATAGACTTTTCGAGAGATCCTAAGATACCCGTGCCTCCTGGTGAGGAGTGATGGGAGATGGGTAGGTCTCCACCTTTGTAGTTTTTTTTGTTGTATATGTGATTTTTATGTCGTTTTTGTTATATATATCATTTTTTTTATATGCCAAAGTATTTGACGGATATACATTTGTTGCATGCAGATGTGGGACCCATGCGACCTGCCGATTATGCAAGGAACAGGCGTCATCCTCGGCCAGGGGCCACAGCTACCGCTGTCGGGGGACCAGCAATAGCAGGATACCTCCCAGTCGGGGAGGCTGAGAGAGTACTCAAACGAGTTGAGCAGAACTTTACTGCACTCACTCGTACAGTCCCGATGGCGGAGATTGAGGACCTGCCGCCATCCATGCAACCTCATGTAGTGGGGGCACCTCGGACGTGGGTCTGATTGTTCAGGTGTTTAGCCCATGCTGTGGACCAGTATAATAGGGCCCATAGGCCCTAAACCTATTTAGACATTTTACGTGCCACGAGCACTACTTGTATATATTTTTTGAGGGCATAAGCCCTGTGACTCGTTATTGGTCCTATTTTTGAGGCGCTTGCATCCATCTATGTACTCTGGTTACTTTTATGATATTATATATGTTTTTTTGGTCTTTTGTGTCTTATGGATCACATGTGCAAGAATGTATTTACATGCTTATGCCAATGTTCTTTCATATGTGTGCAAGATGCCAATCTAAAATTTGATTAGCTAGAGTATCTGTAATTTGGTTTAATCTCCTAGGAACATGAAAATATGCAATATAATCAAAGTTTTGTTCTAAGAGACGTACCCTAAGAAATCGTCGGTGTAAAGTTGGATTATGAACCTGGTATACTCTATTTAACTGAGACACAACTAATTGAGCGTCGAGATAGACCTAGAGATGAGAGATACCCAATGACAAAGCGTCACGAAGCAACTCAATAACTGCACTGTACTCGGCGACATTATTTGTGGTGTCACCTAAGAATATACCTTTGGAGGATAACAACTGGCCCTGAGGTGTAAATATTACCCAAGCTGCGGAGGCAAGCCTCCAAGTGTGTCGACTAGCACCATCTGCATACCCAACAAACACCTCGAAATCACTTGACATATTCCATATTGACGAAAGATAACATCAATGACACGTCCATAACATTTAAAAGAAAGAAAAAAGTAATAGTACAAAGACTATACATATGTTACAAAAATTTACCCATAGTGACCTGCCTATGAGTAATACTTCTTAAGGTAGAGCCCATTTCTAGGCTCCGCCAAAGCATTCCCTTTGAAATCAACTAGACGATAGGCACCCTTTTTTAATACCTCGTTATGATGAAAGGCCCAAACCACATGGGTTTGAATTTGTCTGCCCCCAGGGGGTCCTTATCTTGGTCATAGACCAGGACAAGGTCGCCTTCAGAAAAAATCCGAGGACGAACGGACCTATCATATTGACACTTGACCTTATGTTTGTGAGCCTCGTTGGCTAGGGCCGCATCACGACGTTGTTCATTGAGTTGCTCAAGGTATACTAACTGTTCTTCGAGTGGAGAAGTGTCGGGCAATAATTGTACTGCCAATTTTAGAGACAGGATCTGACATTCGATGGGAAATACTACCTCCAGCCCGTAAATGAGTTGAAAAGGTGAGAAACTAGTTGCAGTCTTAACAGATGTTCGGTAAGCCCATAATGCCGAGTATAACATAAAATGCCAATTTGACTTGGCTGAGTTGATAGTTCGCTATAGAATAGTCTTAAGAGTTTTGTTTACAGCTTCCACCTACCCATTAGCCTGGGGGTAGTAGGGTGATGAATGTTCTTTCTGTAACCCAAGCTTTGATGTTAATTTGGTCATCATCTGATTCTGAAAGTGACTGCCATGGTCAGTGACAATCTCCCTCGGGACACCGAACCTTGCTATGATCTGGTTGAATAAAAAGAGAGTTGCAGTCTCTCCATCATCTTTAAACGTTGGCATAGCTTCCACCCACTTTGTGAAGTAGTCGACAGCTACGATGATATAGCGATGCCCCCTTGTTGAAGGGGGGTTGCAAGTAGTGTAATCAATCCCCCACTTGGTGAAGGGACCAACTATGATGACAGGAAACATGGGAGCGAGATGTGCCCTCATCTTCCGAGAGAAGATTTGGCACGGATGGCACTTCTTGACCGATTCGATACAATCTTTGATAAGTGTCGGCCAGAAGTAACTTGCTCGTAGAATATTTTGGGTTGTTGCCAACCCAGACAAATGACCGCCACAAGCTCTCATATGGAAATTGTTGAGCACGATAATTGCCTCCTCATGTGTGAGACATCGACGTAATATGCAGTCTACACCTCTTCGATACAACGTATCATCGAGTATGAGATAATTCTTAGCCTGATGGCGTATACGCTGACGCTCATCACGAGAAGCAGAAGTGGGGCACTTCCAAGTCTGGAGATAGATAACTATATCTCTGTACCAAGGATCTGAAGATGTGATCAAAAACATATCTCCCCGGATAGGCGATTCTTCAGGCACAACGTCACCTGACTCAACCAGAATTTCTGAAATAAGCTCTATGAAGACCAATGACTTTTTGGACTTTGTTGAAACGAAGTCTAAGTCAAACTCCTGGAGGATGACTATCCATATACTGATTTTTCTGCCTATTACCCGTCCTGTCAACATGTACTGGAATGGATTCACGATAGCAATGATAGTGGTCTTGCGAAATAGAACATAATGACGGAACCGTTGAACAGCATGAATTGTTGCCAACGCAAGTTTTTTGATATGAGAATAATTGAGTTCCAGTCCTACGAGGCCTCGGCTCAGGTAATAGATCATGTATTCTGAGAACAAATCATCTTCCTGAACTAAAACCATTCCAATGGTCGACTCTTCTGTAGCCAGATATAATAAGAAATATTTGTTATAGTTAGGTGGTCGGAGAAGAGGGGCAGTTGTGAGGGCATGTTTTAATGCGTCGAAAGAGCATTGAGTGGCATCATTCCAGTAAAAAGGAACTTCTTTCTTCAGTAAGCGCATAAAGCCCTCGGTGATTTCGACATAGTTTGCGATGAAGCGTCGTAAAAAGTTCGCCTTGCCTTGTAGACTCTGAAGTTGAAGGATTGTGCGTGGGGGGGGGAACTGGATTATTGCCTCCACCTTGAGAGGATCAACCATGATCCCTGTTGTTGATACAATAAAACCTAACAAACGTCCTGACGTTACGCAGAAGATGCACTTGTTTGGATTCAAGCAAATCCGAAAGTAGCGACAGCGTTCGAAGATCAGTCTAAGGTGTGTGGGATGATCCGTTCTCTTGCGAGATTGCGATGCTAAATCATCTATATAGGCCTCGACTATATGCTTGAGATCATGAAAAGCAAAAGACATGGCCCGCTGGAAGGTGGCTCCAGCATTTTTAAGACCAAAATGCATTTTACGATACACGAATGTACCCAAAGGACAAATGAATGTCGTTTTGTGTTGGTCTTCGGGTTTGATTTGGATTTGATTATATCCCGAAAAACCATCCATGAAAGAAAAGGCCTCGCAACCAGCACATTCATCAATGATCTGGTCGATGAATGGTGTTGGAAAATTATCTTTGGGACATGCCTTGTTCAAATCACGGAAATCGGTACATACACGAGTCATGCATTGTTTTTTATTGACCGGCACAGGATTTGACACCCATTGGGTCAAATGGATAGGATAGATAAAACCTGCATTTAGCAATTTCTCAACTTCAATCTTGATGGTTGTTGCTTTCTTAGGATTAATTGGACGAATCTTCTGTCGAACAGGCTTGGCATCAGGATATGATATGATCTCATGTTCAACTATTTTTGGATCGATACCTGGCATTTCCTCATAAGACCAGGCAAACACGTCGTGGAATTCTTTGAAAAGATCTATGTAGATTTGAATCTCTTCGGGGGAGAAATCCACTCTGACGAAGACATTCTCCACGATGCCAGGGTTTCGGGAGATATTGATCAGTACGGTTTCAGTGATAGTTGCCATATTTCCCTCAGCATAAATTTCGTGTGTAGCTAAGAGATTAATAGGGCACGACTGATCTCCCATCATGGTCATGGTGAATTATCCTGCTTCGATTCGGCTTAACTCTAGGAGAAAATATGATCTGTGATGAAGATATTCCCAAGGTTTGTCCGGACTAGTCATTGCTTCGATTACTGCTTCGTCAAAAGGCAAGACTAAGTCTAACGAATCGGTGTTAGCGAGAGAACCCTGAGCCCAAATAGGCTCTAGAAGTGGATCTAACTCTTGTGCAAGAGTTGGATCAGTGTTAGTTGAAGCTTGCTGAACTAAAGAGTATGCTACTTCAACTGCAGACAAGGGCATGGACATGCCTGGGTGCCCTGTCTCATCCATCATGGCTGATGGGGAAGGAAGTATCCAGGGATCCTCGAAGTAAGTCATGTGAAACGACGAAACTTGAAAAATCTCAACCTTATGGTGATTTGATATAAATTTGATGTCGCTGTGAGGGAGTGGGTAATCGAAAGTACCCATCAAGGATGGGCACAAACCAACTCCTACGTTAACGACACCTAGTTGAGGATTATCAATCATCGGGACCGTGGATGCCCCCAAAGCAAGGTTAGGTCTGGAGAAAGACAATTAATCGATGGTCACTATCTGGCCCTCGTGTGGAAACAACAAGACCCGGAAAACTGTAGCAAGAACAACTTGCATAGCATAATTCCAACTCCATCCTAACAAGAGGTTATAGTCGAGGGGAGCATTGACTACCTCTACTTCAACACACATGGTCTTCCCTCCTAACTGCACGGGGAAAGAAGGAACGATGCCATGTGGTCAGAACGAACGACCGTCAAAAGCAGTGAGGAGAGTAGGTGATGGAGAAAAAATGGGTTGGTCAATGGCCTTCCAACATGCCAATGACATAACGCATGTCGAGGCGCCCTCATCAACCACCGTGTGGAAGATATTCCGAGTAAAAGTTTTCGTGGGATAAGCCACTACTATCTGAAATGCTACATGGTAAGGTAGATGAGGTTTTAAGTCAGTTTTATCCAACATGATGGTACCCAGATTACAAGTCTCGGTAGAGCCTAAAGAGGTTAACAAGGCTTTCCTCTGAGAAGGGCAGCTTTGGAGGGCCTCCAAAGCAGACATCGCACAAGGGGTTTGTGATAAATCCTCCACCACATAGTAGTTATGGGCGGCCCTTGCATTTGGGTTATAAGAAGCTTTTTTAAATGCACCTTTTGGAATGTGTGTCATTGTTTCTCCCAACGTCTTCTCAATCTGTAGAGGAAGAGATGGGAGGTCAGCTTCTTTACCCTTCTCAGAAGCGCTTGGTTTACTATAGTCTTGCGCTCTAGTCGATATAAAAGCATCACCCCTAACCATATATACGTTCGCAGATGCGGGGTTGTTCGAAGGCAGGCAAGGTTCTTAGCTACCCCCTTCCGTGCTTGCAGAGGCTTGAGATAGATTTTGCCCATGTTGAAATGGATTAGTCAACACTGCCTGTTGTTGCTGCGTGACAAATTTTTGGACCTCTCCAAGTCAAGGACATAGATGGGTTGGGTGTTCTTCCACGCACAAGTTGCATGGATACCTCGCCTTTCATTTTTCATTGTTGTCCCCGCCAGCATTATCGTTGGGTTTTTTATCCCCCTTACCCTTATTTTGTTGTTTTTTCTTCCCTTCAGGTTGTTGGGTGGCCTTTGGGTTAATCGACTGCACTGTGTGTACTTCCAACATTTTGGTAGGGGGAGCAGCCAAAGAAGTAGTTTGGTTGGTTTTTGTGTGTTGTATAGATAACTGCTACAACTGCTTCGACAATTGTTGAGCGGGATTTGTTTGTGTTGAACCAACAATACCATCGGCATGTGGTCCAGCTCTCTATCTAGTTTTATCCAGTATTGAACGTGGCGCATCTGGAAAGATGTTGTATAATAAATTGGACTGAGAATAGATGAGCTCAAACTGTTGAGCCCTCATGATGGCATCTTCTTCGGAAAAAACTCCTAACGTCACAACATCTTTGGATAACTGCGGGACCAAATACTTAAGGAACCACTCAAGTAGGAATGTTGGTGGGACTGGTACCTTGATTAAACTCTTCCAGCGTCTCCATTCTCGGATGTGATCAGAGATATGGTCCGTTGTTGTCTATTCAAAATTGGCGAGCAGCTCTGTGTCAGCATCGTATCTCACAAGTAACTGGAAATGGTTCAGGAAAGCCATTGCCAATTCACCAAAAGAAGAGTATCTTGAGCGATCGAGCTCAATGTACCATTTCGCGGCACTCCCAATGAGAGTACATTGAAACAATCACAATTGTACGGAGTCATCTTTCAATGAGTTAGATGAGAACCAAAGATGAAAGGTAGTCACATGATCTCATGGATCTTCGTTAGGCTTGGCTTCAAACTTTGGAATGTCCGAAGGCAACTTCGTCGGCATAGAAGGCCAACGCGGATCATGAAAAATAGGGTCATTCAACAACCTTGTCAAATCTGGCAAGTGTAAAGTCGCCAGGAAAGGTAGTTTGGGTTGTTGGTGATAACCTGGGAAAAAGGGGCCTAGAGTTTGACTGGCACCAGGTTGCCAAGAAAAGTTTGGTTGCTAGCTTGGATTCTGGTAGAAACCATGACCCTGGCCAGCGTATGGATTTTGCATATGTGGAGACATCATCGGCTGATTTCCCAAATAGGACATAGATTGTTGGGCATGCATTATATTCGAAGGACTTTGGGAAGGATTACCCCATGCTGGTCTCGTGGGGATAGGCATAGTAGTTTGTTTGGGGTTCCATTGATTGTGGAAAGAATTACCCCAGATTGAGGGAATGGAGCCCTGCCAAGAATTCCAAGGCCCTAAAGCGAAAGAAGTTCCTAGGTTTGCCCCCTGTGCAGGAATAGTACCCTACATAGGAGTCGATTGTCCAAAAATGGGATTTCCCCCAATTGGGAAAGCAGCTGATGAGAAGGCGTTGTTACCAAACATTTTGTTCAAAGAAAATGGTGTCGAACCTACAGGCATACTATGCGAAGGTGTTCCTTGACTCCCCGCTCCAAATAAACTATTGTGTGTAGGTTGCCCGGCGGATTGTTGATGCGAGCCACTGAGTGAAGGGGACGAAGGAGGAATATAACCTCCTCTGTAAGGGAAATCATTAAAAGGAGCAAGAGTGCCCCCCATGTGACTTTGCAGAGGAGCGCTAGAGCTCCCTACCCCCAGACCTAAAGTCTGTAAAGTGGAGTAAGAAAGTACAGGACTTGTACCCAAACTAGGCATCATGTATGAGAACGGAGGGCCTGTCACACTTGGTGTGAAAGGGGTTGTGGCCGCCGCCAAAGACGGGATCGGACCACTGTGCGAAGTAGTTGCAGTTGAGACCATGGTGGCTCGGACCGACGATGGTGGATTAGGAGGTGAAATATCTCCTGTGGTGACAACCGTGGTGGGAATTGAAGAATTCCCAGAAGGAGTAACAACATTTGTTTCCATTGTTGTGTGCAACACTGTCTGACGCTTGTAAAATTGAATTGGTACGATGAAAGGTGCCAAGAAATCAGTGGTTGGGGTTTCAACTAGGCCAAGAGTGGTTTCTTCAAGGTCCAAAATGGTCGATTCCTCCGGGGGTTGGTCAGAAAAAATGGCTTGTAACCCAGTCGCTTCAAAAGACCCTTGTTGATCTAGCTTTCGCCTTAATGGTGGCGGGGGTGGCTCCAATGTAACCGGCGGCAGGCCAAGAAGCCTTTGTGACCGACGGAGCTCGTGATCCTCCACTGTGTGAGAAGATCCAAGACACTCTAAGGTAGTCTAAACATTCAAAAGTAACACACACTAAAAAAGACCCTAGAAGATAAGACAGGCAAACACTAAATTAATTGGAAGAACAGTTACAACAACCAACACTAGAGAAACTTACCGGTGCAAGTGCAACTCGAACACGGAAGCACCCTCTGGGTATACTCTGCAAAGCGTGGTCTGATGTCTATCCTAGGTACCGCGGTATACCCCCATAGTCACCTATGTATGTCCCTAAACAAGATTGGAAACTAGGTTCCCAGCGCGTGAACAGTCACCAGGCGGGTACAGTCGAAAGTCAGGTAGACCACAATGAGCAGGGTATCGAGCCCGAAACCTGTCAAGGGTATCGAGATAAAATGGTCCAGAAGACAACTAAGGACCTCCAACGGATTCAAGACCCATGAATCCTCGTGGCAAATGCAAATGATGGAATCCCAAGACAAGCCCTCTATATGTGTTCTCCACTACGATTGGTCCAGCTTTGGAGGGGTTATCTCCGCTACATTTCTGCACGTGACCTCGTGTTTATCCCCTGTGTTAGAGGGGGGTCCCGGATAACTTTCATGACACTAGACTTATACACTCCCTAACTCAGACTCCAATGTTTGATTTGAAATGGCCTTGAAGAGTTTCCTCTCCAACCTAATCCTGAACTAGTTGGTGAACCCTACAAACATAAAAGTCTAGTAGATTTTAAATTTAGCGTTAATTCTATGGCTTTGTCTTACATCAAGGGGTATGAAAGTGAAACTGATGAGGTGTAAAAGACGAAAGAAAAAAATGAATAAAAAAGCTGGAAACAAAACTTTTACTTAATGCAAAATTTCAAGAACTTTTCAAAATAAATATTTTTTATTTTCTAAGATTTTGGACAGCAAACTCAAAAGAAATTCCACTTGACTAGAAGCTACTTACTTGACTAGAAGCTACTTATGATCTAAGTACACTGCAAAAACTTATGAAGTAAATGACTTTTCCCTGGCTAATAATGCAGAAACACACTCTTCAACCAAATAAGAAAATGAAAAGAGATTTTCGTTTTTTTTTTATTTAAATGCTTGATAAAGAAAAAAGGAAAAATACCAACAAGCAAAAACCAAGAAAAACAATTCTGGCCTAATCGCAGATCGCAAAGAATCAGGTCAAAAATCACACACTAGAAATTTTGTTAAAAAAACGACTCTCACACTTGTCTAAAAACCTTAAAAATTCTTTTATTTTTATGACAACTTTTTTTTTTAAATGAGAAAAAACAAGCTAAGGGTAAGATTAGTCCTAAGTTACTGACTATTCAGACAGAGATTCAAACACCTGAGAGGAATAATTCTTATCAAGGGAAAGGATGATTGCCTTACCCTCAACAAAAAGTATCATGTACAAGCACGCAATTGTTAATCTAACAACACGCGTGCGAACGCGCGCTGGATAGATACAGAGGGCGTGTACACGCAGGCTTACCTTGTACAGGCCGCATGTAAATCTAAACTCTGAGAAAAAATGAAAACAGACAGACCAAACCAGGAAGAGACCACTGATATTGATAACCAAGATCCCTTGAAAGGATTGGACACTCTTTTTAACAGAAAAACAAATAATGTAAGGAAAAATGATAAAGCAAAAACAATCTAAGATAGGACTGCAAACAACCAAGACTCAAACAGAATTCCAGAAAACCCCCTGAGAATGTGTGATTCTGACAGGGAAGAGGCTGACTGCCCCCGAAGTTCTTTGAACTCTACACGCTACTGCTACTTCTTCAACTAGCATTCGCACGCGGGCTATAAGAGAGTAGGGCACGGGTACATGCGTGCAGGCCTTATGTAGGCCGCATGTACCTCTGTTGGTCCTGACAAACACAGTCAAGCAAATCAAAGAAAGCTGGTATGGAAAACTAGACTCTCTGCTAGCTCAGACCTTACAAAAACTAAAAGAAAAAACAGGCAAGTAAAACTAGTCTTTAAAACTACCCAAAAACTAAATAAAATTCCAGGAACCCTAGAGAGTTTCCCCGGTACGGTCGCCAATTCTGTTGTGGGGAAAATCTCCCTATGGACTAGCAAATAGAGTTCATACTTTGCATGCAAATATGACCGAAGAAAAACTACTTTCTACCTTCATCCCTAGATTTAAATCCCCTTTTCTTAGTAAATGCATGGAAAGATCAACCTACCTCGTTCTCGACGTTTGATGTCGATCCTCTGTTGTACTTGATTACTTGTTCGCAATACTCCTTCCAAAGCTGACCTGCATACAAGACAAGCAACAACTACGCATGCATCCTACTTATATACTAACGGGTTAGAAATCCAAACATATACTAATCAAACTATAAAAAGTTCATGA
>ML792021.1:301763-335086 GCA_009831015.1 Picea engelmannii
AATGAGTCAACTTACAAAAGTTGAGACCGGCCACCGCTCCGCGAACCTGATCCTGGGCTCCTCTTCTACTGTCCTCCAACTGCTTTGCTTTGTATCTCCTTTGGCATCAGGAAAGGCTAAAGGGTTGGGACAATGGGAATACGCAAATGGGTAGAGTTTCTTTTCTATATTTTTCATCCTTCAAATGGGACCCCTACCCCTTCTTTTATAGACTAGAAGGAGATAGGTATTTGGACGAACCCTCGGCCATGCATGGCCGGGAGTTTCAGTTAACTCACCCATAAATTTTGTGTTCCATCAGCAACTTTCCTTTTTTCGTGCTTTTGTCGGTCCACACGGGTTGTTTTGGGTCAGCCAGCGTGTACACGTGTTCAGTAATGGAGTAGGGCACGTGGGCCTTTATAGAAGAGGATTTTCAAAGAGTTGTTCAGCAGTGCTTTGGCAAAGAAGGGATATGAGATGGCCTGATGCCAGGTAAGCATGTGTGGTGCAATTTAGGGTTATAACAATTACTTCATGGACATCACCATTTAATAAGGAACTCTTTACATCCATTTGGTGAATTTCCCATTGCAAATATGTAGCTAGAGAAATAATTGTTGTTATGGTGTTCATTTTAGAAACTAAAGAAAATGTTTCAATGTAATCAATACCTTCTTTCTTTATAAATATTGTGGCTAGTAATTGAGCCTTATGTTTTTCAATTTGTCCGTCTACAGTGATTTTTTCCTTATATACCAACAACAGGATTCTTCGAAAGAGGAGGAGAAACTAAATCCCAAGTGTGATTATTAACCAAAGGATCATATTCAACAACCATTACATTCTTTCATTCTAGATTTCCTTTATCCTCTACATAAGTGGAAGGATCATCTATATCTAATACTTTTTCTGAAAGAGAAAATTCTGATCTAGTCCTACAAGTGTTGGATGGAATACCAACATCAAAAACTATATATTCAAGTGTTTTTCATGCCCAAAAAAGAAGAGGGTTATTAGTATGATGAACAACACTAACATCCTTGGAATATTTAGGTGGACGAATAGAATCAATAGT
Organism: Picea engelmannii; assembly: GCA_009831015.1. Taxonomy (NCBI): domain Eukaryota; kingdom Viridiplantae; phylum Streptophyta; class Pinopsida; order Pinales; family Pinaceae; genus Picea; species Picea engelmannii. Next base: position 302,821 of record ML792021.1, read on the forward strand.
AGAAATATGATGTATTAATACCACATCACTTGAAGAAGTATTTATAGACATGGGATCAAGTGAAGACCAAGGTAAATGCAAGGAAACATGAGGTTCTGTAGAATATGGTGGTGAATATATTTCATGGAATCATACATCTCTACAAATAATAACATCTTGAAAAAATGGATCAAATAACTTGTATGCTTTATAATGCTCACTATAATGAAAAAATATGCATATATGATATTTGGGCTCCATCTTCCATTTTTCATCAGGAATCTGAGTCCAACACTCAAATCCAAATACCTTGAAATCGCTAATATCTAGTCTTCTTCCACTCCACTTTTCTTCAAGAGTAACCTATAAAACTAGTTTAGTAAGAACCCTATTCAAAAATTAATTTTCACAATAAATTTCTTCTACCCAAAATCATTTCTTGAGACCTTTTGAATGCAAACTTTATCCATTTTAGCTAAAGTTGTATTTTTCCTTTCTACAACCCCATTCCGTTGAGGTGTGTAAGAAATAGTCCTTTGATTTTTAATGCCATGATTTAATAAATATGCTAAAAATTCATTTTTAGTTTAGACCCTCGCATTATTAGTACAAAGAGTCTTAATGCATTTTCTAGATTATTTTTCAACTAGGGATTTAAATTCTTGAAATACAACAAATGATTCACTTTTACGTTCAATAAATATACCCAAGTTTTCCTATTATAGTCATCAATGAAAGTGATGGAGTAGAGAGCACTTGATAAAGGGGGAGTCTCGAGATGACCACATATGTCACTATGAACCAACTACAACTATTCTTGGGAATACCAAGCTTTATGATTTTCAAACTTTTCCTTATGATGTTTGTCGAGGACACAACCTTGAAAAACACCCTTAGTGGAAGAAATGGGAGGTAATACATCTACCATATTCTAAAATAGATACATTTTACCAAAGTTCAACAAACCTAATATTTCATATCATACTTTAATTTGTTCATCAGCATGTGCAACATAAGAATAAGAAAATGTCGTTTGTTGGATGAGGAGAAACTAGTAAACTTAAACAAACCAACATCATGATCAACAAGTCTAGATGAAACAATTTTGAACCCATTATTAATATCTTTGAAGACATATTTATCAGGACAAGCTTCAAATTTATATCCTTTTTAAAATGAATGATAAACATAAAGCAAATTGATGGTCATGCCTTCAACATGAAACACATCTTCCAACACACCATTAGGAACATCAACGTTACTAGACCTAACTACTGAAATATTATTACCATCACTAATTGAAACTTTTTGAGCCAAATTATATTATTTTTCATAAGATACAAATAAGGAAGCATTACTAGTCATGTGATTGGAGGCACTTGAATCCAAGATCCATTCTAGAGAAGAGGAGATGGATTTAGTTGGTTGAACTGAGTATGCAGTAAGAGAAACCTATTGTTCTTTAGAGGCTTTATTCTTATCTTTAGAAAGTTCATTACACCTCTTAAATAAATTATTTTCATTTTGATTGGGTTTTCCACACTAATTACATGGTTTCCAATCCTTCTTAAGCAAAGCACCTACATTAGCATTAGGTTATAAACCTTGTTTGAAGTACTAGGAACATTAGGTTTAGTGTTATTTTTAGGACCTTTGTACGTATTCTTCTTTCCATGAGAAACAATTCCCTTCCTAACAACCATATGAGCTTATGATAGTAGCCAATCCTATACAAAAATTAATCCTTTTCAAAAGTCTTGAAAATCAAGTTTGAGAGTTCCCTTGGATATTTCAATTTCTCTATTTCTAGTTTGAATGAACAAATAATAGATTGGAGGCAACTACTTCTCTACTAGAATAATGAGTGATGTATCGTTCTTCTTCTAATCAGAACCACAATTATTCAATTTCTTATTATAACTCTTCAGTTCTACAATAAATTGATCTATTCTTTAAAAATTCTTAGGATCTAATTCATTTATTTTAATTTTTGTATAATAAGAAGAAACATCATCAATTTTGTCTTACATTATTGCTAGAATATTCCATGCCTCTACAATATTATCCTCGAATTCAATGTGTACATGTAAGCTATTAGATATAGTTTGACAAATAATATGCATTTCTTGTTTACAATGTTCTTCCCATACATTGACATCCATTGCATATGCTAGTTTCTTGATGTCACAATTAACTATTTTTCATAGATTCTTTCCCCAAAGAACATCATTCATCTTACATTTTTCAATAGTATAGATAGAACCAATTCATTCAAGAACATTAACCACATCAGAATTCATTATGATGATATACAATCAAATGATAGAAGGATGCAACATTACTCAATTCAGATTGCAAATATGGATTTTGTGTAAAAAATTAGGCAAATTCAAAAAACATCACTCAAAACTAAGTTAGTATGATCAAATTATGATATTTTGAAGCTCCTAAAATAAAGATGAGGCCTGCTTGTTTAAAAAAAAAAAACTTTTGATATACTAAAAGGAATAATTGTGAGAAAATAAATGCATCACTATACATGTAATATCCCCAGAATAAACTCCAATTGTAAATGTACATATGTTTTATAGGTTGTTAAGCCAAGATATTATAGTCCAAAGTGCCTATGTGATTATTAGACCGAAGAGCCTAGATGCTAAAAGGCCAACGAACCTATCATTGTAATATGTAATCACTCATATCATTAATAAAATACATCATTGTTGCAGACCAAGTCAGACGAAAGAGTATGGGGAGATAGGACTCAGTGAGAGGGAAAGGGGGCTAAGGTCTTAGGGAAGAGGGGCTAAATCAAGGGACTTAATCCTAGGAATAAAATAATATTATTCCTAAGTCCTAAAGTCTTATATAAAGACTTATCCTGAGTCCCTATAGAAAGGGAACAAATTACAAGTGGGGGAAAAAGTTAATTCATTGTGTGTCATGTGTCATAAAAGACACATGCATATTTAATATGGGGATTTAGTGTAATTCCCATCATTTTCTTCCATCATTCACTCATTCTCCCCTACCATATGTACACACTATGCATCCATCATCCATACTAGTACTTTGGGAAGCTGGGGAGTTGTTTTCATGGGTAACTAGAGGAATTGAGTTGAAGAGGCGGGTTGCCAAGCCTGTGTGTTATTGAAGAAGTGGGTTGTCAGGCCCGTGTGTTATTGAAGAAGCGAGTTTTCAAGCCCGTATGTTATTGAAGAAGCGGATTTTCAATCCTATGACCATTCTCTCCAAGGGAGAGAATTGTTGGGAATTGTTTCCCGAGGTGCCAAGCTGCATCTATAAGGCTCTAAGACTTCCTTTTTGGCTTGTTGTTGAAGCCCCGGAAGGAAGTGGGGCATCTGAAGGACTATTGAGAAGAGAAAGGGCACATTTACTAGGGTGGGATATGCATGCAGGGAATGAGGGACTATAGGTTGTCTGCTAGAGTTGGAACCTTAGTCTGGTCTATTATGATGTTGATGGACCTTATCCTGACTTAGGATTCCTTTGCCCTGGTGGAGTTTTAAATCCATCTTGGGGGTGACCCACTACTGAGAGTTTATGAGCAGTGTGATCTATGGCTGGGAGGAATTCCTGAGGTCTATAGTCAATCATAGTTTTCACAAAATATGAGTATTCTTATGTGTAATTACATTTTGTCACTGTGTGTGCAATATATGTATTTCTATTGTTGTAATTGTATAATTATGCATGGATTATTGTATGTTGTTAGTCATGTATATTGGTGTATATGTAGGGTGTATCATTAAATTAAATGGTATCATAGGTGGAAATTTTATGTGGAATATCCCAGCTTAGTGGCTAGGGATGATACAAAGTGGTATTAGAGCGCAGTTTCGACACTGAGCCTGCATGGGCCAGCTAGTAGAACATTGAAGATAGAAATTGCAGAGATTTGATTTGCAGAGGATGTCTACAACATGTATGTTAAAATCATTCTTGTGAATTTGGGTGAAATTCACGAGAATTTGGAAGAATTGAACCCAAGAGTTAAAAATATTCAATTTTGTTCTTTAATTGGGAATTTTTCAAGTCTACAAATAGGCAAATTCTGGGAATTACAGTGCCTCCAGGATGAAATTGGAAGCAGTTCGCGAAATTGGGCAAAAGCCCCAATTTATGTAGTTAAATTCATGGGGCATTTGGGGAATTTGGGGAATTTGGTCCAGGGATTAGAGATACCCAATTTATAATCCTAGTTTGAGAAATATAGGTGTGTAATCATTTGAATTTGAAGTTACAATAAATCCATGGCAGACTGGGTGAAATTGATTAAGGAAATTTCCCAATTAGTGGACGAATTTGAGTGAAATTCGAGCCCAGGAATGTCGACCAGTCACGCACCAAGAAAAGTTGTGGATGTGAAAGTTGGATAGGAACTTACAGGGCCAAAATTGATTGTTCGAATCTTACTTTCAAAGCTTCAATGGCAGTAGGGGAGATAATTACGAATTGGTCATTTGTAAAAAAAATGGAATTTTGGTAAAATTGGAAAATTTGGGGTCTTTTTCATACGTTGGCATCAGCATCACGTGGGGGCGACATGTCAGATGAAATTCCATAGTGGTGATTTGTACTATCATGGTGGAATATCCACGGTGGAATTTACATGCTCACAATAGGAAGCATATGTGGCAAGCAAGATAGTGCCACGGTGGCGAGCACCTTCCTGCCTGACGGAACCTTGAGCCCAGACCCATGGGACCAAATTGTGGGGGGTCACATAGTGGTTTTGGAAACCACCAGGGGAGGACAATTAACATGGGGCTTCCATGTCATCGGGTTGGAAACCACTAGTTTCTATTTTGGTACCCCCCCCTTGTTAACGGTCGGTAAGGCAAGGGGGTCATGATGGATTGGTGGTTGTCGATCACCATTAACGCTCTTTGAAACCTTGTCGTTAGATCAAAGGGGACATGAAAGTACATGCATTGAGAATAATGGGTCTAGGATGGGGCCCTCCCATCCTTGTGACCCAATGATAAGGTTCCACGTAGGCATCCAAGGCTTGTGGGGCCTGAAAAATAAAGTAATGTGCATGCTAGGAGATGAAGGAGAAGGAAAAAGTGGTGGAGGTCGATGAGGAAATGCCAAGTGGGTAGGAAAATATGACATGGAATCATTTTAGGGGTTATAGGTGGACTCGAGATGCCATTTCATCATCTCGGTAGGCATAATTCAGCTAGAAACTACATGAAATAATGGAAATTACCAGGAAAATCGAGTGTTTTCCAAATCATATTTTTACAGGCCATTTTCATAGGCCTAGTCATCATTTTTTAGAAATCCAATTCACAAAAAAATATATCTCATCTAAAATTATAGAGCTCATAGAGATATTTCTAATAATGTAAATTGTTCATCAAACGGAGCCTGTATGAGGAAGTTACAGGCCAAACAGTGGAGGGTAATTTTTAGACCCGGTTAACTTATGAGGGACATAACTTCCTACTTAGGAATCATATTGGGGCACAGGATCAATATATAGAAATATATTGAGCCATAGAATACATCCATGGACTCAAATTCAGAATCTGAGAACTTAAAAATGCACAGGAGGACATAGAAGTTGCTTATAGCAATCAAGGCTAAAAATTTAAATTGGCCTTAAACTTCAGCAGGCTATATCTAGCATCATGGAGCTCGGATGAACGTGAAAATTAGATAGATGGCACAAAACATGGTCATGAAGGAACCCAATTGAGCTCTTGTCAACTCCAAAGGAGCACGTAGAAATATGCATGAGCATAGATAAAAATTGCACTTGGTTGAAGGGGGTGCAAAAGAAGAACATGGGGAGTGATCAAATGATTGTAACTTTCTTCTCATAACTCATAATTGAGAAAGGGAGAAGTCAGAAAGAAGATTTCTAGTGACCATAAAGGGGCAAAATTATGCATATGTTACCAAAATTGTATAGTATGGTTTTAGCTAACAAGTGTTGTTGTATGCATGTTTCTAGATGTTATGGTTACATATATAACATATAAAATGCAAGTAATGTCTACATATAAGATAATTCATGTGCAACACATGATAATGCATGTACAATACGTACACAAAGAGATGCAAAGCATGGAAGAGAAGGATTGGCTGATGTTAATGCATGTGTAAAGGAATTCACTATAAGAGATCCACTTCTGTTAATCAGAGTGCTCGGTGGAATCTAGGTGTAAGAGTAAATCATTCAATGGATGAAGTAGTGAAATAACTTTCACTCTAAAAGATGCCAATGTAAGAATAAAGTAGTACGTTGTGGGAGACCTATTCTTAAAGGATGGATATATCAGGATGCTAGTTGTTTGATAAAAAATATAGAGTGTATACATGGGAATAACGTGCATCATATCCAAGGATTAGCATGTAGTTTTGGATTAATTCCTCAATTATTATTATCGGAGTAGTGCAGTGGAAGCATGGTATGAATGTTGGAACTTCATAGGTGAAATAATGAGGTGTATGTATGATAAGGAGTGTCAAAAGATGCATAGGTAATGCATTATGTGCAGATGGATTCTAGAAGTATGGAATCATATTCCTAAGAGAGGAATGACATAAATTCCATAATTGGGTAAAGTCCATGAGTGACTAGAAAAATGAAAGAAGGTGTCATGAGGTGGATGTCAAGCTAATAGGAATGCATGGAAGCCCTCTAGGAGGGATGAAAACAATGGAAAGGGATTGTTGATGCGATTCAAAGGTGTTGAGTGCATTCCCAAAGTAGACTGGGATGAAAAATCAAAAGGATTCAAGCATGGAGGTGATTTTTTGAAGGGAAATAAATAAGGGACCATGAAGAAGGAAATGGTTCTATGCTTGATATGGAATGAAAAAGAGATGGCATCTAAAAAGAACCATCGCATGTCAAAGGAGAACCATTGGTGATATTCTAGAAGGATGTAAATACCAATGGATTTCATGATGAGTTGCAAAGTTAAATTGACTCTTTCAAGGTAGTCTCTATGAAGATGGAAAAGAAGACATATGTGCAGAAATTATAGTATGTTAGGATTAAGGACTAAGTCAAGTCTAAGACTAATTGGTTAAGGAAGGGAATAGTGCAAGTAGCCACGAGTGTTGAAGTGTTCAGTTGAGGAAAAGTTGAATTAGATTAATCCATAAAAGTAAATGGATGTTGAATATCCAAAGTTAGTAATACAATAGGGTTGGCATTGTAAATCGATTCATGTATGATATGGCTGGAAGTGGCCAGGAAAGAAAGAAAACATGCTCAATTATTTCAGAAAGATAAGGTTGGATCAAGTGGATCTATGAAATGGATGAATGTTGAGGTTTAATATCAACATAGTATATGGTTGGAAATGTAAAGTGGCTAGAATTGGTTTGGCTGGAAAAATTGCTCAAGAAAAAAACAACCATATATGATGATTACAGTAAGAGCACAAAAGGATACAGAAATTCGATTAGACTTGAGGACAACCAGGATGCAAAAAGAGAGTTGTAAATAAAGAAAGAGGTTGTTGTAATTGTTGTAGAAATAAATATGATATGGAATGTTGGACAACCATACATAACATAGGAAACTGGAATAAATCTACATTTATAAGGATGTTAAGGATGCATTCTTAGTGCATATAAATATGTATTAGTGAATGTAGATTGTTTACTATATATATATATATATATATATATATATATATATATATATAAAGAAGTTTATTGTTATATATGTGAATATGAATTTTGTTAATGATGGTTGTTGTTCCATGAAAGAGGGAGTTTAATGCATGGATGCAAGTGCTACTGATGATTTTGTTGCATATGGAAGTCACCCATATGAAGGAAGTACCATGAAGTTGAAGTGTTGACTAAGAAGTTGGTGAAGGAGGCTTGGAAGATCCTATTGTTACCAATTAATCAGGTAGCATCGAATTCATTTAATGGAAACTATGCATGTATGAATTTTATGTATGTATGTTGCATAATTGTTGAAGGGAATTAGGTAAGAATTCCCTCATCCAACATTTATTTTATAAAATGATTTTATTGTATAATTTTAATGCATTAAAAAGAATGACATACTATTTGGTATGGTAGAAGCTAGGGGCCTGGGATAATTATAAAAGTTGTTTATCTTTTGAATGCATTCATGTGACATAATAACATGTCATGATTTTGTTGGTTATGAGTTAATAACCAAATCAAGAAAGGGGTATGACCCTATTATATAGATAAATGTCAGTAAAGATAGTTGTGTGTGATACCATGACATGGTTGGTTAGGCTATAGTGCCACGCAAGTATCCAATGAAATTCCAACTTATAATTAATGTTTGGACTGCAACCTTTTTTCTAACACTAAAGAGCATCATAGGATTATATTATTGGTGTAGTGTTTGGGTCAAAAAGGAAGGCATCCAAATGGTTAAACTGGTAATAGGAGGTGTATGGATTATGTGTCGAGGCATTGGCTAGATTTTCCAATTCACCATGGTGAGATACATGACTTAGATATAGGGAATTTTCAAGCCAATGCAAAGATGCATTGAATAGTATGCATGAATAATCATGAAAGTGTAAAAGTGATAGATTTGCACTCATGCATGATAAGGTTGATTTGTGTATGCTTGAAGGAATTATGAAATGTGTTTTGGGAATGCGTGCATAAATGATATACTCTATAAAAATGAATATGTTGACAGCTGAAATTTTGTAATTATTACTAGTTCGTGAGGCCGAGAAAATTTCAGTAGTTGTTAGTTATTGCAACAGAAGAAGTTGCATGCTAAAGTAGTACATGAAGAATGACTACAGGAAAATATATGTCAGGGGAACAGAATAATGAAAACAATTATGTCTAGAAGAGAGAAAAGTTTGATTGTTGAAAATGCATATCCAGAGAATGATAATTTCATTCCAACTAATAAATGGATGGTTAGATATGATTGAATTGTTAAGTGTAAACAATTCTAAGATCACTTTATGATATTTTGTAAATATTACAATAAAAGCATATTGTATATAAAATACTAATAATTTGCTTGGATGAATGCAAGATGGACGTATTGCAGGAAAAATGGTTTCAAAGTATGGCGCTATTCAAATCCATAATAGTGATTGATGCATATTGCTACAACAACTAAGAAATTATGAGATGGAATCTCATACATGAGGAAAATTTGATTTTCCTTATAAATACAATTTGAATTTCTAAAGAAAATTGTTAGGATATTATCTCATGTTGATTGTATGTGTGTGATACAGATGAGATGATGGTTATTGAGGATAGAAATTTTAGGAAGAAAGGATGCTATTGGGACACTAGATCCCTATGACTTCCATAGAGTGTAGACCCTTAGTGGGGGTCTGGTAATGAGAAAATGCTCTCCTTGTATGTGAAAGCCTTGGCAAGATGGATCATTGAAGGACTATATAGCAGTGAAGGGATGTTTGAACCTGGAAAGGTGAGTGCAACAAGGAAGAGGCAGCTCAAGAATGTTTGTGCAATGGTGGCTAGAATCATGAGGGTGTGTCAGAAAGAGAAATGAGATGAATTTTTTCCCTAGGAAGCTCCATGGAATAGAGAAAATTATTTGCAGTTGAAGAATGAAGACGTGAATCTGGTGCTTTGAAAGAAGAGAACCAGAAAGACAACAAACTTCAATAGCAAAGGAATGAAGCTTTTTGAATAATTTTGAATGTACATGTGTATATAATGCACTAAGGATAGTGCATAAATAAGGGGGAGTGGAATGTAATACCCCCAGGTTGAACCCCAATTGTAAATGTACATATTTTTTATAGGTTGGTGAGCCAAGATATTATAGGCCAGAGTGCTTATGTGATTATTAGGCCAGAGAGTCTAGATGCTAAATTTCCAATGAGCCTGTCGTTGTAATATGTAATCACCCATATCATTAATAAAATAAATCATTGTTGCAAACCAAGTCAGACAAAAGAGTATGGGGGGCTAGGACTCCATGAGAGGGAAAGAGGGCTAAGGGCTTAGGGAAGAGGGGCTAATTCAAGGGGCTTAATACTAGGAATAAAATAATATTATTCCTAAGTACTAAAGTCTTATATAATTACTTATCCTAAGTCCCTATGGAAAGGGAACGAATTACAAGTGGGGGGAAAAGTTAGTTCATTATGTGTCATGTGTCATAAAAGACACATTCATATTTAATATGGGAATTTAGTGTAATTCTCATCATTTTATTCCATCATTCACTCAGTCTCCCCTACCATCCATACACTCTTTGTATCCATCAAACATATTGGTACTTTGGGAAGTTGGGGAGTTGTTTTCAAGGGTAATTGGAGGAATTGAGCAGAAGAGGTCGGTTGTCAGGCCCATGTGTTATTGAAGAAGCGGGTTTTCAGGCATGTGGGTTATTGAAGAAGCCAATTTTCAGGCCCGTTTGTTATTGAAGAAGTGGGTTGTCAGGCCCGTGAGCATTCTCTCCAAGTGAGAGAACTATTGGGGGGAATTGTTTCTCAAGGTGCCAAGTTGCAGCTACATGGCTCTGAGACTTCCTATCTAGCATGTTCCTGAAGCCTCGAAAGGGAAGTGGGGCAGTCAAAGGAATGTTGAGAAGATAAGGGGCATTCTTCCTAGGGTGGTACAAGCATGTGGGGAATGAGGGACTATAGGCTATCTGCTAGAGTTGGTACCTTATTCTGAGCTATTCTGTCGTCGATGGACCTTAGCCTGTATTAGGATTCCTTTACCTGGTGGAGTCTTAGCCCCATTTCGGGGGTGACCCACTGCTGACATTTTATGAGAAGTGTGGTCTATGGCTGGGAGGAATGCCTGATGTCTGCAATCAGTCGGTGTTTTCACAAAAATGAGTATTCTTATGTGTAATTACATGTTTTTATTGTGTGTGTGATACATTTATTTCTATTGTTGTAATTGTATAGTTATGCATGGATTATTGTATGTTTTTAGTTTTGTATATTGTTGCATATGCAGGGCGTATCAATAAATTAAAAGGTATCAAAGATGGATTTTTTATGTGGCATAGCCCATCTTAGTGGGTAGGGATGCTACAATATAAAATACAAAAAACCAAACTCAACAAAAAAACAAATTCACTATAAATTACAACCTAGACTACAAGATCTAGTTGTTGCAAGCTCGCCTTGAATTTCTAGATTCCAATCACCATAGAATAAGTAAAAGAAAACATTGTGAAATAGTGAATTCATTTGCTCATCTTATGAATATGTAATGAGTGATTTGTTGAGTGTGAATAATGTCAACATAATCTATAACAAAGGTAACAATATAGGCTAAACCAAAAAGATTGAGATCAAGTCCACGGTCTCATCAACCTTCAATTCACACTTGGACATAATATTTGAGGAATATTTGTATGATATAAAACTAATTCTTCTCCAAAAAATAAGACTTGAAACTAGATTATGGCTATTGCTAGTGCAGATATTCAATTTTTCTTCAGTCTATACACTTGATCTATTTACAACCTACAACCAAAATTAAGAAAAAGAAACTACCCATGATCCAACTTCACATTAGCATCCTCATACCACAATCCACAATCCATGATCTAAAGGATGGAAATCAAAGTGTTAAACATAGAGAGGAGACAATATGTACATAGAATTTATAGGGAGAAGTTGTATGACCACATGATAGGAGAGATTTGTAGCTCATACAACCAATATATATGGTCATGCCCATACACCATAAAATCATGTGAAAGAGGAGACGTCCCAGCAAAATAATTTATTGGAACCCTAAGTTTATAAATCACAACTTCCTTTCTTTCCTTTCTTTGAAATTTTATATTTTCTTGGTTTTTTGTTGTTATTTTGATATTTACTAAACAGAAGCTCCTATTTAGTAAATTTATTGGTGAATATGTTTGCAGTTTGTTCATCGGATGGACATTATTGCAAATCGATGATCTTGTCATGTACCAGCTCCCTGATGTAATAATGCATATGGATCTTGATGTGTTTGGTTTGTTATCGCTGCATTGGGTCACTGCAAAACTTGAAAGTACTATGATTGTCACACCAAATGACAGCAGGATAGTGGAACTAGATTTCAAGCTTAGTGATGAATTTATAAAGCCAAAGTGCCTAAATAGTGATGTTGACCACTCCTATGTACTCAGCCTCTGCTGACGATAGAGCGATAGTTGACTACTTTTTGCTCGGCCAATAGATGGGACCAAAACCCAAACTAAGGATGTACCTAGAAGTGGACTTGCAATATGTGTTATCGCCATCCCAATGAGAATCAGTGAATCCCATGAGATCTAATGCACAACCTACTACATAGTCGATCCCATAACCTATGGTGCTCTGAACATATCTGAGGATGCCCTTGGAATCCTTCCAGTGTAGCTCATGTGGCTCTTGCATGTACCTGGAAACTACCCCTACTGCACTTGAGAGATCTAGACGGGTGTGGGTGAGATATAGAAGGCTCCCCACAAGTTTTCGATACAATATTTTGTACACCACTAGTGTAACCCCTCCATCCTCAAGATGCACCCTAGAAAGAAAGGTTGTGGCTATCGACTTGCAATCGGTCATGTGGAATCTAACCAAGAGATCATTGGAACACTTAGTTTGAGATAGCTTGATTCCTGAAGAATCCTTACCAATATCGAGACCAAGAAAATAGTGCAGTGGACCCATGTTCGTCATAGATAATTGTCATGCATAATGTCTTTGACCATAGCAATTTCTAAGGTCAAACTTCCTATGATTAGGAGGTCATCAACATAGAGAACTAAAATCAGCAAGGAGTCTGAGGTTCTCAACATGTAGATGTTCGGATCTTATTTTCATCTAACAAAATTTTGAGAAAGCAAGTAGGAATCCATCTTCGCATACCATGCTATAGGAATTTTCTTGAGGCCATAGAGTGACTTTTTCAATCATCATACTAAGGATGAGTTTTGTATGAACCTCTGGGGCTACTCCATGCAAATCCACTCTAAGAGATCTCCATGAATAAATGCATTCTTCACGTCCATCTACTGAACTTCACACCCCCTATATATAGTAATTGCAAGGGTCAATCAAATGGAATCCATCTTTGCTACGGAAGAAAAGGTCCCATCATAGTCTATCTCATGGATCTATTGAAAACCTTTGGGAACCAGTCTTTTCTTATACCTTCTCACATATCCATCTACTACATTCTTGGTCCTGTAGACCTATCTATATCTGACAAGATACATGTCCAAAGGAAGTGGAACCAGATCCCAAGTTTGGTTCTCAAGGAGATATTTGTACTCTTCCTGCATAGCGGCTTCCCAGAAGGGATTCCCTACAGCCTCTACATGGGAATGTGGGTCTAAAGCTAGAACCTTATAGAAATTCATGGGCATCACTAGTTTGGAAGTTGTGAGTGCATGAGGAGGATCCTCAAACTGAGACCTTGTCCTCCTATGATCTGTTAGATCCCCCACAAGGTCTCTTGTTTCCTATAGGGTGGTCTATGCCCACTTGGGCATCTGTGGTGGATCAACATCTACATGCTCATCATTGGAATACTCATCATCTTCTGAATTATATTAGGAACTCAGATATGAACCATGATCTGAAGGAGTGGACTCATCATCACTGATTTCTGGTGCCAAAAGTGGTACAAAGGTCTCTGCATGTGGCTCTAATGGTGCATGCAAGGGAGTTTCCTCAAACTAAAAATGGTGCTCAATGATGATCTTGTTAGTAGAGGTGTCAAGTAACCTATAACCCTTCACACCATTTGGATATCCCACAAATATGTGTGTGGTACTCTACAGATCTAATGCTTTCCTATTTTTATAGGGTATGTGGGCCCATGTGCATGATCCAAATATATGAAAGTGGGTGACTTCCATTTTTCTACTACTCCATGCCTCATAGGGAGTCTAGTCCTTGACAGATCTATGAGAAGATATATTATGAATGTGGTTAGCACAGTTAAGTGCCTCATCCCAAAGCTTGGGCAGTGGAGATATTGCATGCAACATGCAAGTGCTCATCTCTTTGAGGGATCTATTCTTCTGCTTGGCTACTTCATTCTGTTGCGGAGTGTAAGGTACTATGTTCTGAAGTTGTATACCTACCTATGAACAAAGATGATGGACATCTTGATTCACATATTCCACCCCATTTTCTGTGTGGAGGTTTTTTTATATTTTTCCTAGACTGCGTCTTTGCACGTGCTTTGAAGTGTTTAAGATGCTTAAAAACTGCAAACCCATACCTGAGAAAATACAACCATGTGTATCATAAGAAATCATCAATAAATGTAAGCACATACCTCGCTTGTTTTTATGGATGGATGAGGAAAGGGTCCCATCAAATCACATTGGATGAGCTCCAAAGGAGAGGAGGCCCTCCAATCCTTGCCTTTCTCAAACTTCTCTTGAGGATGTCTGCTAAGAACACATCCTTGACAAACTCCTTTGGAAAATTGTATGTTGGAAAAGTCGGTGACCATAACATGTTTGCATAGTTGATGCATTTATTTGAAGTTTAGATGGTTGAATATCTCGTGCCATAATATACTAGTATCATTATCATACATCAACATTAAAGCATAATTAGATTTAGCAATGAACTTACTGAAAATATACAAACGAGATTGGTGGTTTACCTCACCAAAAAAAATCATGGAGTTATCATGCATATCAAATATGTTTACGAAATCAAGTGTGAACTCCACCATTTTTTCTATACAAGAATGTGTTATCTAATAAACAGAGAGAATATTCACAGAGAGTTTTGGAACATGCAAGACATTCTCAAAAAATTTGTCTTGGATTTCTACTCTCCCATGGTCAATGACCTCAACTGGTCTATCATCTCCCATGAGGATGGGAGGACCCGTGCATGCAGAAATAGAAGATAAAACATTTTTTGTTGTTGTCATATGATGGGATGCGCCTAAACCTAAGATCCATGCATCATGAGAAGAGTTAATGGAAATCATTCCATGAGAGTTACATTGCTTTTTTGGTGCTTGATCTTTTGACTTGTTCTTGGCAGCTTCGGGAATGTGATCCCCAAGATTTTTCTTTTGAAGTATTTGCACCATCAGATCAAATTATTTCTTCATGCATGTTGATTTTGGATGATAGTCGTGGTTTCAATAAATGCATTTGGTCTTTCCTTTATTTCCTTTTCCACCTTTGGACCATGAGGAATCATCAAAGGGTTTAGAGTACCCTTCCTTCTTTGGCTCTGCATGTGCCTTTCCCTTTCTTTTTTGCTTGGACTTTGAATTGGAAGTGTTGTTGCTCTCATACATAGCAAGTGCATGTGCATTGGGTCCCTTGATTATCTCAATTTTGATGAGATTATCTTGCTAATGCATTAGGGATTCAATCAATTGATCCAATGTTGACATTTTCCAAGTTGCTCATGAAGTGAATCTGTTTGTATGGAATGATGAGATGAAAACAACATAATCTGAACCAAGTTTTGCTAGAATAGAAAGAATTGAATGATTGTGTTGAGTTTTTTTTTCTATACCAAATCCATTTAGATGAAGGAGAAGAGACTTGAACTTTGTAAAGAAGTCTTGGATTTTATCAAAATTCCTCGGATCTAAGGAATTCAACTCTACCTCGAGCATATGGCCTCTCATTTCATCCTGTCTTCCAAAGAGATCCTCCAACTTTGTCCAAATTTCATATGATGTGGCACAAGCTTCAATGTGGAACATAATCTCGAGGGACACAGACATGCAAATGAGACCATAGGACTCATCCATGTGATTGAGACATACCTTTTCTTCTCAATAGAATATGTTGGCTCCACATCTATAGACATCATAATCCATTACAAGCCCCTGCATATCAGCTGATGAAGAATTTTTATCTTCCACTCGAAGTAGTTATGAGGCATCAGAAGTACTTTCGGCGAGTACTCCATCCTTTCTAACTGCATATTCCTCTTGAACCTACAAATAAAATTCTTATGCGCTTTCTCCTAGCAATCAATGATTTGATACCATGTGAATTTTTCATAGTGAACACATCTAGTAGAAAAGTCACACAAACTTGCGAGAGAGAGAGAGAGAAGAGAGGAGAGAAAAAGAATGAATTTTATTAACTGTATGAGTAAAATGGTAAAATACACATGATATACTCTACATGGCTAAGTAAATGAGCGATATTAGTGATCTAGAGATATCTAGATACTCACTGATAGAAACCAAAGTAATCTCCCACCTAGTCCCAGTTAATCGGTCCATGCAATCATCAGTTAAATGAGTCATGCATGTGGAAGTGAGAGAAACTCATGCAATCACAATATATGCACCCTCTTGGCCATATGCATGACATATGTGCCCTCCAAGTGAGTAAATTGAGGTGAACATATGACTGTTGGTGATAAAACTGAGGTTTCCATGCATGATTGGCCTCCACTATTCTAATTGAGGTGTAACTGACTCTGAATTGAAGAGGGAAGGCACCCTAATTTGTAGGGGAATATTCTCATGAGAGAATATTCTCATCTATGGAAGCGCTCTCAACATTGGACTATCAACCTTAGGAAAATAATTACCTAGGTGAGTGCGTAATATCTCTGACATTTGTTTATTATAATATCTCCAACATTTGTTTATTATAATATCTCCAACATTTGTTTATTATCACTCTGCATTTCCTTGTGTTTTGTTTTTCATACACTACGTTTTTAATTTCTTCAAAATGATGCATGTTTCTCTTTCTTTCTTCATGTTTAAGATCTTAAGAAAACCCCAAAAAACTCTCATGTTTTCCATAAGGGAAGGAAAAGAAAAAATGAGTCAAAGAAGAACTTAAAAACATCAATTTTTCACAAGCACTGATGATACTATCGCGATCAAGGCACACAAGTATGAATCAACATAATGCAAACACTAACCTTGATGAAGGTATTAAGGAAAGAAATGATGAACCATCAACATCAGTGTAATTTTGAGTCAATTCAGAATGGAAAGTATCAACGTATTATGTCGATCATTGATGGTTACCATCGAGCATTGACAAAATTCATTGGGTCCTTACAGGAGGGAGCTCACATTCCACATCGATCGTTGATAGGCTATCAGTGTAGATAAATAAATTGAGTGCAAAGGAGCAACTAGTATCACCCAATATTGATGAACTACAAACATAAACACAGATCTCATCCATACAATCATAAACTATAACTAATATTGACTATTAAAAAATTTCGTGTGAATGGTGGTTGTGTTGGTGATCATACAGGTCCACGATATCATGCCATGTCATCATACAAATCCATGTTACTTCCATGACATTAGGAAAATTCACCATCCATGTCAATGATCGTACTTCATTTTTCCATGGCATCATATCGCTCCACGTCACTAAAAATGTCAATGAATTTTTTCGATCATTGATGAACTATCAGCATTGGCATAAATCTTGTGGGTTAGGTGCGATAGGAGTGACATGCATCGTCCAATGCTAACCATTATTTTGGAAACCATCCTTCATCAAAAAGACCCTTTTCCAATCCTTTTCCTTACTTCCAAGCTTGACCTATAGGGGATCCATTGACCATTCTCTCACTTTTCGTCTCATATCCACTTAGGGTCACAGGGATTCCCCCCTTGTGGTGACATATCACCACTAAAGCGAGGGGAGTGTCTATATAATGTGAAAGTGGGTAGGTACTCCCATAGGTATCAAAATATTGTGGTTTGGGTCAGGATTTTCCCAACCTAAAATTTGTGTGATAACATTTTGGCGTCGTTGTTGACGAGGATTTTGAATCCTTTTTCGTGCCCTAACGACACTTTTGCAAGTTATGATCCCAAATCCTTTACCCCTAGCTTTCATAGCAACTCCACTTGAGGGAAGTTCCATTTCCTTTCCTTTATTATCTATTCATAAAGTTCATCTTCCAACTCCACCATCCCAGAATCTATATTTCCAAAAGACCCTTCCTCCTAGAAGATCCAATCCTTCCAAGGTTTACCAAAGAAAGCCTCATTTTAACTCCCTCATTGTCAAGATGATTTGGATTTAGGAGCGAAACGAACTGATTAATAGACTGAATATAGTAAACATAGAGATATGGAGAACAACACAGGTATCCAGTGAACAATATATTCTATTGAATAAATGAAATAGACTAAAACTGTAGAACTGAAACAACTTGCTCGAATGGTGGTAGCTATATCTGAGAAGAGATGTGGCTACTACGTGCATCTGTCTCAGCAGAATGATTACAATGAGGCTCCATAGCCCTTTTTAACATTACTCATGAATTCCAAAACCCTAGACATCCAAAAACCTAACCCTAGGAGATGAAACGCCAAAAGTCATGTGGGCCCCGATGGGTAAGTTGGTACCTCAACTTCTCGGGGTCTTAACTTTTGCATACGAGCTCTTTTTTAGGTGCATGATAGCTCGTTATAAAGGTATTTTGGAGAACTACACATTACACCAACAAACTCTAACTTTTTCTATAGTTTGACTGTGGAAAGAAAAAAAAACATTGTTTAGGGCCCCAAAACGGCCTTGGAAGTACAGAAAGATGAGTTGACATGAAAACATCCAAAATAATCCAGTTGGATTAGGTGGGAGGCCACCAATCTCCACCTGGAAGATGTGTAGGGCTTCAGACAACCTCGAAAGTGTATAACCCACAATTACAAAGAAGTACAAAAGAACGTGTTGAACTAAAAATTGTCAAGAGGAGCCAGTTGGAATAGGTGGGTGGCCACCTATATCCATCAAGATCAGTCCTCCCCCCTTCGGAAGGAATGGTCTGCATTGCATTTAGTTCCCCCATCAGTTGAGGAAAATTCTATTGAATTTGGCCCCGGATGAGCCATTTTCCTTGGTGTAGGAGTTCCACTATCTTACCTGTGTGTCCATTATCTTATCAGTGGATGCATATTCCATGCAGTCAGGGTTGAGCTCTATTGGTGTCAATTGTTCTGCAATCTATGAGGTGTCCAATAATGGTGGAAAATATGTTCGAATGAGGTCCACATTGAATACTAGGTGCAAGTCAAGGAAGGGTGGAGTGTTGAGCTCAAAATCATTGCTACCCATAGCCTTGGTGATAGTATAAGGCCCATAGCGACATGGGAGGATATTTTGATGGGGATCTGTAAGACGCTCTTTCTACAAATGTAACCAGACCTTGTCTCCCACCTGAAACTGGTGTGGTATCTTGTGTTGATAATGGCGATGCTTATACTTAGCATTGGCTTTCTACAAAATCTCATGGACTTGTTGGAGGATGTGTTGAATCTACCTAATGAATCTGGTGGCTTTGTCGGTCTCAATATAAACATGGGAAGAGTCTATCTATGGGGTTGCAAGAGGTAGTGAAACATCAAAGGGACCCAAGGGTTGGAACGCCAACCCTACCTGAAATGGGCTATGGTCGGTGGAGCTATGGTGAGCCATGTTGTAACTGTTTTGAACATAGGGGAGACTCTCATCCCATGTACGCGGATGCTTAGATTTGTACATGCGTGAGATGTGCACAGTCATCTGATTGAAGACCTCTGTTTGGTCATCATTTTGGGGGTGGAAAGTAGTGGATTTAGTGATCTTGGTGTCCAATAGTGACCAGAAACTCGACCAAAGTTTGTTGAGGAACCTGTTGTCCCAGTCGAAGGTCTGGTATGTGGTATCCCAAAATGGACCAACACTCATTCAAAGAAGAGCTTAGCAGTATCTGTCGTTTTGATGTTCTTCTTGCAAGATGTGAGGATGGACATCTTTAAAAACCGATCAACTACCACAAATACACAATCATTGCCTTGCTTGGTGGACAGAAGGAAAGACATGTAATCCATCGATATGGATTCCCAAGGATTCTCAGGAGTAGGAAGAGGGGTGTATAAGCCTTGCTTCTTGATGGATGGCTCGGAAATGGCACAAGCAGTGTAAGATCTCATATACTTGTTGAAGTCTTGTCAAAGTTTTGTCCAATAAAAATGTTTATGTAGAACGGCTACAATTTTCTCCATGAAAAAATGTCCTACCATCTGACTCTAGTGATCTTCCCAAATCATATTTTCACACTTTATTGTAGGAACACAGAGATGGCCCAGATGGCATAACAGTCTATCCTGAATGTGAAAATTGGTGACATTCACACCTATACCCAAGAGCTGATAGGTGGTGGTGAATTATTGATCTTCCTGATAAATTTGGGGCCACTCAGATGCCTCATGTCCATAAGAATGGAGCACGGTGGTGAGTGTAGCTACGGGAGTTCAAATGAGGCAGTCAGTGACATGATTTGTGCTCCCTATCTTATACTTGATGTTGATATGGAACTGCTACAGGTAGGTGGACCACTTCTCATGGAAATCATTTTGCAACTTCCCTTGTTTCTGTATTTACTGCAAAGGATTGTGATCAGTGTGGATGATTGTATCCTTTCCCATAATGTAATGTTTCCATTGACGACAGGCTTGTACAATGGAATACATTTCCTTGTCATAGGTGGGGTATTTTCAGACAGTATCTGAGAGTGTCTCACTATGGTATGCCACCGGATGACCGTCTTGAGTGAGAACTGCACCTACAGCATAGTCATATGCATCAGTCTCAATCTCAAATGGTTGTTGCAGATTGGGAAAGGAGAGTGTTGGAGTTGAGCACAAGCGATGCTTCAAATCATTAAATGCTCATTGTTGTTCCTTCCCCCACGTGAAATTTCCCCCCCCCACCGCCCTTGGTCATTTGGCTAAGGGCCCATGCAATATGGGAGAATCCCAATGCAAACCGTCAGTAGAAGTTGGCCAGTCCTAAGAAGCTCCAAAGTTAGGTTAGTGTGGCCAAATATGACCAGTCACGGATGACTTGGATCTTAGCTGGATCAACATGTACCCCATGCTCATCAATAATGTATCCCAAGTATTGGACCATTTTCATTCCAAAGGAGCATTTTTCCAAGTTGGCATATAGCTTGTGTTGTCTCAAAGTTCTCAAAGCCTGTTGAATATGTTGCATTTGCTCCTCCCAATTTCTACTGAAGATGATGATGTCATCCAAATATACCACCACAAAAAAGTTGGTGAAGGGTATCAATACATCATCCATCAATCTCATGAAAGTGGTTGGTGCATTTGTTAAGCCAAAGGGCATGACCAGCCATTCGAAGAGGCCTTCTTTAGATTTGAAAGTTGTCTTCCATACATCAGTTGGTTCGATGGGAACATTGTGGTATCCATAATTTAGGCCAATCTTGCTGAAGAATTTCCCCCCCTTGACTTGGTCAAGAAGGTCATCAATTTTGGGAATTGGGCACCGGTTCCTGACTGTGATTTTTTTTAATGCTATGTAATCAATGCAGAGTTGCCAGGTCCCATCCTTCTTCTGCACCAGTACAATCAGGCTTCCGCAAAGGGGAGGAGTTGAGTCTGATGTGCTCCTTTTGAAAAAGCTTTTGGATTTGATGCTCTATTTTGTCATTTTCCATTAGTGAGCGACGATAGACTAATCCATTAGGCAAAGGTGCATTAGGGGTTATATCAATTGGATGCTTGAGTTGGTAGCACGTCAGTACCCTGGTGGGTGAGGAGAAGATGTCTATGTACTTTTCCATGATCCTATCCACTTTATTTTGTTGCAAAGAGAGGCTCTATGTAGATGCCACGGATGTCACTGCGACCTTCTGCTTATTGTGAGCACAGATCACAAAGAAGATGAACTTCTCGGTCTCTGAAATGACCTTACTACATTTCTCAACGGAGATTAAAGAAATAGCGGTATGTGGCACTACCTCTGGTATCCTATACAATTGTCTACCCAAAGTAATAATAACACTGCGGGGTATAGACTCATACATAACATGACTCTTCCACAAATATGGTTGTACTAAAAGAACATCACAAACTTCAAGGGGATCAATATTGCACAATACCTCATCTTTGAAAGGCTTGATGTTGTAGGGTAGACCACATTGTTCGTTGATATGGAGATCCCTTCTTTGGTGAAGCCAGATGATGGTGTAGGGTTGTGGGTGCAGTGTCGTCGGCAAGTCCATCCACTTGACGACCTCAGTTGGGATCAGGTTCTTCTGACTGTCTCTATCGACAATGAAATGAAGAGGGACCCCCTTTACCGACTTATGTGAGTGAAAGAGGTGTTTTCCTTCTTATGGTTCTTCTGGTTCGCTTGGATGGACTTTGGTGGTAGCTACAGTGGCACTGGGTTCAACATCGATAATCTGCTTCCCTCCTTCTGGATATGATTTGGAATCGGAATCGGCCTTTAACTCAGAATCCTTCAGCTCATCCACGAGTGACTTCTTGGAGCTACATTCTTCGGTGTTGTGCCAAGGGATTTTATAGTATTCACACCATTTTCCCTTGTCCTTCTTCGAATTCTCATTACCCTTCTTGTGTTCCAACTTGGACCGGTTGTCCTGAGAGTGTACATATTTTCTCTATCCCTTGTTGTGTGGGTTGGGGCCGCCTTTTCCCTGCTTCGACTATGAGGAGTTTGTAGATCCAAACTCTCACCTCTTCTGCTTAAATTTATGCTCGATCTTGACATCATATCTATAAGTCGTACCCAATGATGTGATGTCCAAAAACTCCATTTATGTTTGAATGTATCTATGCAAAAAAACGTGGTAGTTTAGCACCATATGTCACTCATATTATTTGATACCCAATTTGGTGTGTAGGGTATGGAAAATATTGGTGAAATCTGGTACTATTTGGTCCCTTTCCTGACGCAGGGTGGTCCATCTAGTGTATTGGTCCTCATAGCTTCCAATAGGGTAGTATTGTTCTTTAATGGCATCCTGGAAGGAATACCATGTAGGGGAGACCACAAATATTGTAGATTCCTCTATGGTCTTTTGCTTAGAGTAAGTATCCCACCAGTCCTTAACATGGGGGACGGTCTTGAGGAGTGAAAAAGTAATATTTTCTCGATTGGAAAAATTGTGGACCGAAAAATACCTTTCGAGCAGATTCAACCATTTATCTACAGCATACACATCTATTAGTCCTTCAAACAATGGAATATCAAAATTTACCTGTACCTTGAAGGGGGTTGCATGGCCGCTTGATGAAGATGATTCTCATGTGGGAAGTCGTTGAAGGATCTGTGCAAAGTTGTCCATCATTCGTTCCTTTGTCGCGCAAGGGCTTCCTCGAACAAAATTTTTAAGGGATCCACTACTCCATCATCTTTATTTTCGTCCCCCATGGTTTTTTGCCAGGCTTGGCGCGACCGATATTGCAAAGGCTCGACTAGTTCAAGTCCCAACTTCTTGTACCCAGATCTTGTCGAGGACATGTACAAAAGAAACAAATGAAGAGCAGACCGCTTTGATACCACTGATATGGATTTAGGAGCAGAACGAACTGATTGATAGAATGAATACAATAAACACAAAGATATGGAGAACAACACAGATATCCAGTGAACAATATCTTCTATTGAATAAATGAAATAGACTGAAACTGTAAAACTGCAGAACTGAAACAACTTGCTCGAATGGTGGTAGCTATCTTTGAGAAGAGATGTGGCTACTACGTGCATCCGTATGAGCAGAATGATTACAATGAGGCTCCAGAGGCCTTTTTACCATTATTCATGAATTCCAAAACCCTAGACATCCAAAAACCTAACCCTAGGAGATGAAATGCCAAAAGTTATGTGGGCCCTGATGGGTAAGTTGGTACCTCAACTTCCTGGGGTCGTAACTTTTGCATACGACCTCCGTTTTAGGCATTTGATAGCCCATTGGAAAGGTCTTTTCGAGAAATAAACATTACAATTTCAAACTTTGAATCCATCTATAGTTTGATTGTGGAAATACAAAAAAGAAATACAAAAAAAAAAAAAAACATTTTTTAGGGATCTAAAACGGCCCTGGGAGTGCAAAAAGATGTGTTGACATGAAAACATAAAAAATAAGCTAGTTGGATTAAGTGGGAGGCCACTAGTCTCCACCTGGAATATGTGTAGGGATTCAAGCAGCCCCAAAAGTGTAGAACCCACAATTAAAAAGAAGTACAGAAGAACGTGTTGAACTAAAAATTGTCAAGAGGAGCCAGTTGGAATAGGTGGGTGACCACCAATATCCACCTAGATCCCAAGACCCTTTTCCACGGTAAACTTCCCTTTGCCTCAATGTCTCAACCTTGGTAAAAATACCTTTACAAGCCCTTTAACATAACTACCATCCCTAGATATCCCAAAGCTATGCCTAAAGAATCCCACAAATGGTTGCCAAAGTTCTCAAGAAACAATGTGGTCACAGCTGAAGAACACATCTATGCAATTGGTCGAGACATGGAAAATGAAGGAGTTGAAAATGAAGATGTTACAATGAAATTACTATCTACATCTCTTACTTAATATTCCCAGAGGTGGTACAAAGGATTTCTTGACAATCACTTAGCATTATATGAATATTTTGCTAAGTTGTTCAAAAGCAGATGGGAAACAAAGAAGGATAGTGGAATGCTAATGACTTAGTTCAACCAAATTAAGAATAAGGAGAACTAGGAAATGAGTGAATTTGACACCAGATTTGATAAACTACATAGCCAAATCTTGAAGTATTTGTGCCCATCTGAAGCAGTTGTCTATCTTCTCTATGTGAATGCCTTTGACGGGCAATTTGGTTTCATCCTAAGGGATAAGAAACCTGACACTTTGGAAAAATCCAAAGAATACAGTGTATAAATTGAAGAGAATATTATTTACTCCAAGATTGATCTATTTCAATATCCTCGCACAAGAACAGAAGAAAAGACAAAGATAACAAGCAACAATATGCTAGATCCAATAAATCTTCTATCATGAAAGTTTGATCAATTGAATGCTTAGTTCATTCAAACTCAAAATCAATTCATGAACCGATTGACAAGTCTAGAAAGAAATCAATCTGCTCTGAGACCTTTGATCGTCAGACAACATAAGGATGCTACAAGTTGGAAGACAAGGCCTCAACCAGAGGAAAAGTTTCTTGATACTTTGAACCCTGTTGGGATGGTAAATTTGGAGGAATCATTGTGGTGTTCTCCTTGTCAATAACCACATCAGGAAGATGAGTTTCCCATACAAGAGGAGGACTCCCTTGATAGTATGAACTTCATAGACACAATTTTTTTTTCCAGGATGATGAGTATGTGGACATTATGCAGGAATAACTTGATGAAGTTAGGAAGAGGGGAGCTATAGAAGGATGACTTAGAGTGATTAACTAGATAACTAAGAATCAGAGGAAAGAATTGAAGAAGAGGGAAATATTGACATATGGAATAAGGAACAAAAATCTTCTCCCTCTACCAAAATATCCAATTCATCCACCACCAGAGAAGCAAGCCCCATCTCATCCAAGAAAGGAAGCTCCACCTCAACCAGCAGAGAAGGTCATCCCACCTCCCTCACCTCCATTTCGTGACTTGCTTCCAAGACCAACACAGGAAGATGAAGAAATCCAATTGACATAGATGTCCCATCCATGATTGGAAAGATGAATATGCAAGTCCCTATGCTAGAGATGTGAAAGATTCCTTCTGTGAGAAGATAAGTGTTGAAGATGTTGAAGGTACCAGTTGAAGCATAGGACCCTCCGATGATCTTGAACACCATGTACCATGGATGAAAAAGGGATAAAAACCCTCCCTTTTATATTTATTTAGGTGTGAATGGTCTTTGTTTGAACAATTGTATGTTGGATTCTGAGGCCTCGTCAAATGTGATGTCTTTGAAGGTTATGAAATGGCTTTTCTTGGAAAAAGATAGCCCATATAGAAATGTTTGTGGCATTGATTCAAAGAAGATGAAGTGTGGAGGTCTACTTGGAATATTTCCCTCACATTGGCCTCCTCATGAACATAGTAGTGATATAATTTCTAGATACTTGGGGCATGGTCTTATCAAGAATTCAGGCTGGTGCACTTGGTGGATTTCTTAGCATGCACCTTACTCATGCACATATTCCTATGGGAGATGGTATTTTTTATATTCTCTATAATCGAGAGGTGTCCAAGAAACATGTGTTGGATCATAATGATCCTGACTACAGTAGCAAGGATGACTTTGATGAGGCTCAAAATACCATTGAGTATGATCCATGGTACATGTCTTTTATGCAGGAGTATTGCATAGATATACTACTAATTCCAAGGAAAAACGAATACAAAGAAAAACTTGCAAAATTCCAAGGAAAAGAGTTGGGGTCCATCAAAATACTCAAGAAGGATGAAGTTTAAAAAGGTGCTCAAAGAGAACAGGTGATCAAGGACATGGTTGAGGCATAGCCACCTGAGCAACATTACATTGACGACTTGTCGTATGTAGACTTTGACGAAGGAATTTTAGCGCGCATGTGGGATAAAAGGAGGGGCAAGCCCAAGTATAATAACAAGAGTGATGTTTTATGGCTTGGCCCTTACATCATCAAGAAGAAGTCTAAGAATGGAAGATACTACTTGTCTTCCATGGATGGTAGAAGGATGGCATTACCAGTTGATGGGTCTCTTTTCCAACCCTACATCAAAGGAACTTGACTTCTTCATGGCCACGGGCCCTAGGTAAGTAGGTAGGTCATCTTGTTTTCTTGCATTTACATCTTGCTTTCTCATGGTAGCTTAGTTGAATTTCATTTTCACTTTTCATTTTTCTCTATTTGCATCTTTGCATAGTTACTTTACATCATTTTCTTTCATCACGTTACATGTTAGCTTAGAATTTTTTTTTTTAAAAGTGCAAAAAATTATTTTCTAAGATTAGTTGTCAATTTTGATTTTTTAAGATTTTGATTATATGAAAAAAGGATGAGCATGCCATCCTAGATTCCCTAACATGTTTGTTTGTTTCAGTGTGTGTAGGCACATGTCTTACCAAGATATGTTGCAGTTCTCATGCACTCTATGGTGAGCACATGTCTCCAAGTAGGAGCCACATGCTACCCCCCGTTTCTAGGGGTAACTAAAGAGATGATGTATCAATGCCCTTAGGTTGCAGACATGGAGTACTGAGAGACAACCCAATAGGCAGAGTCCCATATCACACCACTTGTCACTGTGAGATTCATGGTTGCACCATTCACCACACTGGCTTGGTTCACAGAAGACAACAGGTCTTTCTCCATCACATAACGAGTCTAGTGTTGTGGTAAGTGTCATTTTAATAAATTTATCATTTGAATAGGTTGCAAACGGTCCTTTCTTGATTTTAAAGACGTTTGTGTGGAAATTGTTATCTTTTCCTTATTTCACCTTGGTGGTTGACATTATTGTCCTAATAATTGTTCACCCTTAGGAAAGGGTTTCTACTGGGGGGGTCTCCTTGATAATTCATTGTACCACTCCCAAAAATACTTTCCAATTTCCATGTTTCTTTCCCTTTGTTTTCTCATCTTTTGGGTTTTTGGGCCACATTGACCCAAGAACGGATTGTACCTCATTTCATGGGAAGAAGGGGATAACGGCCCAGAGGCTTGTAGCTGGAAAAAGATAATATCCAATCATAAACCTTCCAAATGATCACCCATGGATCCCGAGAACATTGAAATGTTTCTCACAAAAAATTGAGGGACTCGTAAAATAAATAACTAATTGAACATGTCAACCAAGGTAGAGCGTGTGTGGGAAATGTTTTTCATGCTTAGGTAGAAGTCCCACACATCATCTTCAACTTGGGGAGGCACAGTGTGACCAAGGTAGATTTAATGTGGGCAATGTTTTTCTTAAGTAGAAGTCCCACTTTAGCTTCAACTTGGAAACACTCTAATAAATTAATGGAAAAAAGGTTTGGAAAAATCATGCATTGCAGACGAAGGGAAACACACCCTATACAAAGGCACCCATGAATGAGACAATATGAGCCCTTGTATGTCAAGAAACTCCATTCCCAAAAGTGATACCCCCATCCATCGCATATCCTTCACATGGCTTAGAGAGGGTCCACCTGGGAAACATTCCTTGACCTGGGGAATGATTCACCAAATAGGTCACCATGACAACCCTCCCATACCTAAATTTGGCAAGTTGCATAAGGTATTTAAGAATTTGTTTATTTTGAGAGGGGGGATTTGATGCACATGTTCAGGTGGTTCTTTTGTTATATATGGCTTACTTGACATGATGCTTTTGACTTTTGAGCCCTTGGAGGGTGAATTTTCTTGTCTTTGAAGGGCCTTAACAAGTGGAAGTCATTTCACGAAGGCACAAGGTCACTTGGACCTTCACTTGGGGAATGGATCCCACAGGATGGATGTTGCGCACCCTCCCCTTGGAAATTTGGATGGTGAACATTGCCTTTGGAGGCATGAGAGGACACCTAGAAGAAGTAATACTAGCCCCCTATTTCCCAACGTTTGACCTCAAAGGCTCAAAACGTATTTTTTTAGGGCATGATGTCACACTTGGGGCTAGGGTTTGGTGATGGTGGTGATGACTTGGTATGGTTGATGGACTAGAGCACTTGGCGAGGTGGCACATGGCCTTTGGAGGCCCAACATCTCCCTCAAAATCTCAAGGACTTGCTAAAAATGCCAAAATGTCACCCCTAAAGGACATGACATCATCATTTAGGGCTTCTTCTTTATGTAAAATTGAATTTTAATTTGTAAAGGGGAAATTAGAAGAGGTCGGCCTCCCTAAATTGTGGTTTACCCTATCTATGTGGAAAAACAATTTTGGCAAGACCTCATATAAATAGTGGCTTGCTCTTTTCATTTGGACATATGATCTCACTTGAGAATTACATAATCTTGGCTGAAATTTTTTCCCTCTTTGGGTAAATCACATGTCTCTCTCTTGTGCAAATTTTGGATTCTTGATACTTGTCTCTTGGAAGAAAAGTGGTGTGATATCTCTCTTGGTGTTTTTTCTTGATTTGTGATGGAATATACTTGGTAGATGAGGGTTTATCTTTCTAGCTTTGGAATTGGTAAGGAATTTCTACATATTGTTGGCGTTTCTCTCTTATTTCATGGTTATTCTTGTCTAAATCTTTGGAGGAGTATAAGGGAATACACCCTCCACCAAGTCTATCATATTTTTTGTTGGATAAGTTATTACAAAGGTTGCTAGAAGGAGTAAAAGGGCTTACAGCCTCCTAGATTTTCCTTGTTGGATTTACTTGCTCTAGGAAGTAAAAGGGCTTACATCCCTAGAGAAGTAGTAGATCTATCCCGACACAAGGTACTCCATAACCCTATTGGCAAGGCACTAGTCTAATTTGCATTGGAGAAATAAAATCATTTGCATTGGTATACGTGAAATTACGAGATATTGTTTTTGTTCTAATTGGAATCTTTTCCTAGTGCTATAAGCTTGCTTGAGCTACTAGGGTGTCTAGCTTAGCCTTGTAATTCTCTTTTTGTAATCAATATAATGCTACAACCATTAGGGATGCATAAAAAATCACTTAAACTCTTGCATTTCTCACTATTCTACCATTAAAATTTGTGTGCAAGCTACCATAACTAATCTACTTCTCATTGGCTATATTTTGGGTGGATTGTTTGTTGATTTTAGTGATTATATTTTGTTGTTGTAGCAATTATTTTCTGCAACCACTTGTTTGTTATAATAATTTATTGAAAACATCTAATAAACAGCCCTAAATTCCATTAAAGTCTTGTTCTATTCAGTGGAAGTTAAACTAGTCATTTCTAGCTTAGTTCCTAATATATTTTACTTGACTTTGTTGAAATTACTAAGGAAACTGAGAGGGGGGGGTGAATCAGTTGTTATTGTGCTTAAACAATATTAAGTCTATTAAGCCATTTTTAATCTTTCATCAAGTGACCATCAATATTATACATAATATGAACAACATAAATAATGAACATCAATCACACATAAGATATACACAGAGATAGATTTTCACGAGGAAACACATAAAGGGAGAAAACCTCTTCTTCTTTGAAATGATAGGCAGTCTTTTAAGTTCTATACATCATCTATGTTTAAGCACCAACTCAAAGTGAGGCTACTACCTCTATTTTACTAGCTCCAACTTGTTGAGAGCACCAACTCTCTGGTTTCTCTAACACCCACTAGAAGGAAGCACCAACTCCCTGAGTGTTCCAGCATCGATTGGATGGAAGCACCTACTTCCACTTATACAAGCACCAACTTGTTTGAGAGCACAAACTCTCTGGTTTCTCTAGCACCCACTAGAAGGAAGCACCAACTCCTTGAGTGTTCCAGCACCGACTGGATGGAAGCACCTACTTCCACTTATACAAGCACCAACTTGCATATAGAAAACTCTATGTTTTCCCAAGAACCACCCTGTTTTCTAGCCACAACTAGATGGAAGCTACAACTCCCAATATTCAAGCACCAACTTAAATATCAGAGGACCACAGTCCTCCCTAGCACCACCCTACCTCCCTGATTATAAATAAATGATTGAATAACCAACAACATAGATAAATCGATTCTTACCACTTCTTCTCTGTTCTGTAAATCTAGTTTTCTTCTAACTATTCTGCAATTCTTCTCTTCCTCTGTATGTTCTGCAGTTCTTCTCTGCTTCAAGCTGTTCTACAATTCTGTTCTTGCTTCTGTCTATTCCTCATCTGTTACTCATCTCTAAGTTTTATCTCACACTGCGCATATTGTCGGTCTCACACTGCACATACTGTAATTTTCCCTTTCTTACAGTTCAACTCATTTTTCATTCAGAATGACCAACCACACACAGTCACTTCGTGTTTCTTTTATACACTACAACCCCTTCAGTTACCCCTTCAATCCCTAGAACAACGCTTCAGCAACTGAAACACCAACCGTCCAAGAACCATGATTCGGTTCTGCTAACTGAATCATAACTGAACAATTAATCATGAAGAGCAACAATAGCCCTTCGATCAGATTTCCAAGTATCCAAAACCATTGGATTACAAGAACAGGGTCTCGCGTTGATTTCTCCATTTCGCATTTTGTCATTTCAGCATTCCTGTGGTGAAAAGTCTTGACTCTTCATGTTACGATCGCCGAAAAGGATCTTAGCTTGGTGCTAGCTCCTCCATCTCACATGACCACTGACAGTGACCACAGCCTACACCAAAAGGTGTTTTTCCCTTCGAGTCATCGTGACTCCAACATTATAAAATTCATTATCACAAAATCTTCGAAGTGATCGGACGGTTCACATAACCCACTGAGATGGACGCTTGACAGGATTTT
Source organism: Picea engelmannii (assembly GCA_009831015.1). Taxonomy (NCBI): domain Eukaryota; kingdom Viridiplantae; phylum Streptophyta; class Pinopsida; order Pinales; family Pinaceae; genus Picea; species Picea engelmannii. The sequence continues at coordinate 333,928 of ML792021.1, forward strand.
GGAGTTTTTCCTTTCGGTTTTTCGAGACTCACAATAGTCACTTTCAGCATTTCGGAGTTCGAGACTTCATGATAGTGGAGTTTCTGCTTGCTATGTAAAAACCCCAAAATAGAAAGTTCCGATGTGACGTAAACCTCCTGACGTCACACGTGGATTGACATGTAATGAATAGTTGCCACGTGTCACTCAGATTCATAACTTACAAGTGCCTGAAATGTTGAATCATCTTGACACTTGTCATTGCCCGATTGTGCCACGTGTCCTTAGCTGACATGGTTTGTTGATGTGTCTATTTCAAGATTTCAAGGTTCGCTACTTCAAAGGTTAAATTTCCTTTGATCTTTGATTTCCCGGTCTGCGAAACTCTGAAATGGAGTCGTTGACATGCTCTAATCTTTCGCATTTCGCAATTTCATCATTCTTGTCGTGAGTGTCCTTAACACCTCCAACTCCCGGTATCCGAAAATCCGAAATGGAGATTAAGTCGTGGTTTCACATTTCGCGATTTTCTGTCGTGAGTTGCTTCCTTGACTCCTGGTGTTTACGCTTCTGATCTTTCCATGAGATCATCGTTGTGCTGCTGGTCTTGCCACTTTCTCTTGTTCGTCATCCTTGGGCTGAGATTTCCATCAATGAAAAACAAATACTCGGCCTTCTATCTGCCCATAATAAATATGCCAACAATCTCCCCCTTTGGCATTGATGGCAACCTTGAAGACACTACTCATAGCATCCTTACCATTACACTTTCTCCCCCTTTGACATCAATGTCAAAGAAGTAACACGCTCCCCCTGAGTTGTTGTAGTACATACTCCCCCTGTCAACTATGAGCAACTTAGAAATACAACAGATATTCAAATAAGTACTCCCCCTGATCAGGTGAACAGATTAAATGAAAGAAGTTATAACCCCCAACTTTTGACAAAGATATCCAAAAGGGGTCGCTGCTAACGGTTTAGTAAAGATATCAGCTATTTGTTCTGTGGAAGGAATATAATTCACTTGAACAATTCTGTTTGTAACTTGTTCTCTGAGAAAATGGTATTTTATTGGTATGTGCTTAGATTTTGAATGAAGTACAGGATTCTTAGAGAGACTGATGGCACTAGTGTTATCACAGTGAAGTGGAATGGGATTAGTGTAAGTTACCTTCAAATC